>PVKP010020030.1:0-41403 GCA_004027715.1 Plecturocebus donacophilus | reverse complement strand
CACCACATGTTCTCACTCATAGGTGTGTGTTGAACAATGAGAACACATGGACACAGGGAGGGGAGCACTACACGCTGGGGTCTGTTGGGGGGAAATAGGGGAGGGACAGTGCGGGGTGGGGAGTTGGGGAGAGATAGCATGGGGAGAAATGCCAGATATAGGTGAAGGGGAGGAAGGCAACAAATCACACTGCCACGTGTGTACCTATGCAACAATACTGCATGTTCTTCACATGTACCACCAAACCTAAAATGCAATAAAAAATAAAATTAAAAAAAAAAAAACACTATCTAACACAGGGGAAATTATCTGATCCTCAGTTAGGATTTGATATTTTTCTGCTAGGAAAGCACCCGACCCTTTTACCTCCTATTCTGAGTTGAGAATTGTTAACTGCTTATGTTGTGATTCCAGTTATTAATAATTCAATTTAATGAGTTTAATTTATTTGTTAGAGAAGACAGGAACAAGTCTCACCTCTTGCCCATTTTTCTGCCTCATTTGTGACTGGATAAACTACATCAAAGGGATTAAGAGTCACGTTTGAGCACCATGGATGTGGCCGGGCACAGTGGCAGATGCCTGTAATCCCAGCACTTTGGGAGGCCAAGGCGGGTGGATCACCTGAGGTCAGGAGTTCAAGACCAGCCTGGCCAACATGGTGAAACCCCGTTTCTCCTAAAAATACAAAAATTCGCCGGGTGTAGTGGCAGGCACCTGTAATCCCAGCTACTTGGGAGGCTAAGACAGGACAATCACTTGAATCTGGGAGGCAGAGGTTGCAGTGAGCTGAGATCATGCCATTGCACTCCAGCCTGGGTGACAGAGTGAAACTCCATATCAAAAAAAACCAAAAACCAAAAAACAATACACCATGGATGCATGCATCAGTCTTCTTCAAGTTTATTTAGAGTGTGTGTGTGTGTGTGTGTGTGTGTGTTTAGTAGTATTGGAAGGAAAGATAATAAGTATAGCCATGTATATTTTGACCAAATGCTTGTCATAAAGCAAAATGTAGTATTTTTCTCTTTTAAGCCAATTAAAGACTATGTATTTAATGACTCTATAAGTGTAATTGAATTAAAAATGTTTTAATTTAACTGCTTTCTTTAACTATCTTCTTTTATATTTCTACTTTGAAAAATGTTCTTAGACTCTTCCTCTATCCTCATATGCCTATAATTTTTAAACGTATCTCAAAGTGGATTTCCAGGTATATGTGTGTGAAGGTGGAAAAAGTAGCACACCCACCCCTAACATCTCTCCTGCTTTTAGAGTTACTGCAAAGTTCTTTAAAGGACATAATACTATGTTTTATTCACATTATCAACATAATTAAAAAGACTTTTAAAGGTTGTTTTGATATTCAAGCATTATGATCTAAATGATATTTGAGGCTTCCTGTTCAAGTCATGCGGAGTAGAGTTTTTACATCTAGACCTCCAGAGGAGAAATTTTAGAGAAGGAAAATTTTATTTCTAAATCAATTTCTTTAGAAAACAATATGTACTCTTCTGAGAAAGTAGAGTCATATATAGACTATATTAATCTGCAGAATATGGACCACTCTAAGAACACACACACGTATGTAAATATATATGTGTATATATGTATACATATATTTAGGGGTTTATGTATGTGTGTGTACATACACATTTAATAGTCTAATGAGAAAGATCCCATAGGCCTATATTCAAATGTAAGTGCACATATTCATATTTTATGCTCAAGCACAATTCTGAACACCATCGATGCTTTATATTGGAATAGGACAAGCTGGTATCACTAAACAGGAAAATTAATTCACTCAATCCTTAGTATGCTCATGGAAGACATACAATTTATTATAAGCATATTGCCAATACAAAGACAAACAAACAGCATGTGTATCCTATTAGATCTAAATCATAACAGGGAGCTGAGCTGGAAGGAAATATAGTGCGTCCAGCCTTATGCATTCTGAGTTGTATTCATAAATGACTTACTGTATGCTTGGGTTCCACTCCAGTTCCTTGTAATTTACAGAGGATTATTACATTATACATTGTGCCCCTTCCCGAATCAACTATTTCCATAAGAGGCCCATCCATTATGGAGCCAGGGGAACACTCAGGACAAGTCCAAGAATGCTGTGTCCTTAGAGGAACAAACAAGTTAAAATCAGTCTCTACCTAAATTCACAAAGAATGCTGGTCTCTAAACATTAGACACTCCTAAAATCCCACCCAGAAGAGTCAAAAAGTATGACTGGCAGTTTGGAGTAGATGATTCAAGCTGTCATGAAGCGGGAGAGCTTATATGGTTAAATCGTTTGCAAGCTTACTGCTTCTAAGAATATTTCCCACAGTGTCTAATGCACAAACATGCCTTTTATTGAGCATCAGGAAGGGCTCTCTTCTACCCATCACCATAACTTTATTCAGATAAATAAAAGAATTCAAAGGAAAAACAATAAAACCGTAGGTGTCTAAATACTTCATTACTTATATAATATATATATATTTTTAATTGGATATTGCAGCACTCATTCATGGACCTCCTGCTTTTAAATTTCAATGTACGTTTGGTGATATTTTTCACTTTAGAAATTCTATTCTTAAATTTATGTAGAACAGCTGCTTTATATTCCATATGATACCAGGCTAAACAATTGAAAAGAAATATTCAGTGAACATCACCACAATCAACAAGCATATTTCTTAGAAAACTAGATTTTTTTTTGGAAGTTAGAAATAAGCCCTAATAATGGAATAATTTTATATATTTTGTAGCTAGATGTAGTAAGCATTGAATAAATGTCTGTTAAATGGGGGACAGAAATCAATGTTTCATAGCATGTCAGAGAGAGAACACAGATCTGAACAGGTGATGTGTTTATGACAGTAGAGTTTATTTATTTATGTGTGTATATTCAGGAATTCACAGGATAAGACTTCAAGCAAATTTTAATAAATTCCATACTAGTATCTGTTTGTGTGATATTTGTGTAGGGTCAGAACAGGATCAAAGGGAACCTATTAGGGCTGCTTGTGTTTGCAAATAACAAAAAGCCGCCCTAGTGACCCCTGTTAGGCAGGGCTTTGGTTCCTGTTGCAAGAAGTTTGGGAGTGGGTCATACAGGCTAGGTGTGGCAGCTCAATCATGCCACCAGGAACCTAAATTCTTCCATATTTCTGTTCTGCCAGACATAGTTTGTAGGCTTTTGCCCTCAATCTTGGCATCTTATGATTGCAAGAAAGATGCTTGCCCGCCATGTCTTATGCTAATATTTTAGCAAACAAAAATGAAAGATAAAGGAGTGAAAAGGGAGGCGGGAATGGATGGTGACTATATCAGGAAAGCAACAGCTTTCTCATCAATCCCAGCAGATGTCTGCTTACATTTCTTAGAGCAGGACTGTGCCACCTGATTAGGATGCAAGGGAGTCTGGGAAAACAAGTATTTTTAGCTGGACAGATTGCTGCCTCTCCAAAAAGTCAGGGTCCTATTGAAAAACAAAAGTTAGGAAAGATATTGGATAGGCGACTAGCTATGTTTGCTCTACGGCTGAAGAGAGGAAATTAGTTTAATTACCACGACATAAAATCTGAGCAGGGCTCCTTTGATTTCATCCTTCTGAAATATAGATTCAGAGTAGTTCTATGGGGTAGCAATATAAATGAACATTTTTGTCATGGTTGAGTTAATTCAGACCTTGCAGCTTTCACAATTTGACAAATAGGTGATGATTCCTTGATAGATTTTCATCTTGCATTTTTGGCTTAGGGAAAAAAAAAGTTATTGCCTTCATACTGCCCTGAACTTAGTATCTTCTATTCTCTGGATAAATTTTTAATTTATTTCTCTTTTGAAAAGCATTATCTATAAATAGCTCTCTGAGAAGTAGCATAATGAAATTTATATCAAAATGTGAATGGTTGACAATATTTTTCTATGTTGTCCTGTTTGGGGGCTATTTACAGTTTAATGGGATAATTGCCAAAAAGTCAATCTCTGCTTTCATCAGTTACTGAAAAAGTGACTAAAAGAGACAAGGGCTCTTAACCTCAGTTCTTTAGTCACTCATGTGGACAGCTGTCTTTCTTATCTAAGTATAGGACCTTGTTTTTGTTTACCAGGAGCGGCATAAAAGTAGTAATAATCTTTCTTTCATTAACACATGACAATGTGGTGATGGAACAATCACTGTTTTAGCAGATGATCTATATGAATTATGTGATTCCATGGTTTTATGATCATAGAAATATAAGTAAGTCAATAATGGTTAGAAGATGGAGATGCTCAAATCTTCAGTAAGTTTCTGGCTCTTTCTTGGATTCATCAGTTTTTCATTTTGACAAACCTTTTATTAACATAATGTCAGGAGATATTTTGCATAAACGTATAATGTAAACTGATCTGTTATAAATTTAAGAAACTGGCAAAGGAGGATAAAATAAGTCATTTATGAATGAAACAATGGAGACTTGTTGTCAGGTGTTCATGAGTGTTGTTTGTACACCCAGGAAGTCTTTATAATCTTTAAAACAATTTGTCTTCAGGTGCAAACCACAGAGCATATCATGTATTCGCCGCTCACTACCCTACTTTCTCCTATAATTTTGCTTCTCTGCCTGAAGGCTTAACATTATTGGCAAAGCAAAAGGCTTATGGGAAATATTCATTGACTACTTCTTGTAGCAATGTTATTTCTGCATAGTAGTCAGGCTAAGGAATATAGCTACAGATGCCAGAACAACTTCCTTGATTTCACGAGAAGGGCTCTAAGGGACACTTACACCTCAATAATGTGAGCAGAAACTCTCATTCTAATGTTTCACAGAAATGCATAGAATCCTTCCTTTACTCTGGAAGATATTACTTTTACAGAATCACAGCCTACCCTCTAGACATATCTAGACAGGAGGTATCTGAAGAAGCATTGTTTCTATTGTTATTTGCTCTAGAACACTCACTTGTCCCCATCCTATTATTTTCCATGCAAGTCCCATTCTAAGGCTGTGTGAAGCCTTTCTCTCTATTGAACTGTGTAACAGCTCCAGAATTTCTGCCCTGGGATGGGAGTTGGGAGTGAGGATGTATCGAATGAATGTAAATAGGTCTTTTTCAATAATTGTCAAGGGACAAGGAGTGTTAGAGAAGGATTTCTTTGCCCACACATGGAGCACATTGTCCTTGACTCTCCAAAATAAGCCTCTTAGTCCCAGAGAATCCTGTCCCTCAGGAATGCCACAGGAATATCCCCAATTAGCAGAATGTAATTACTTGAGTGGGTATCATGTACTAAATGATGAACCTCTCTTCCCAAATGGCATGAGCTTTTGAATAATTTAGAAGGCAAGAACAATTAAATACAAGAGGACCATTCTGATAGTAAGAAGATGTTTATGCTGCACTCATACATGCTATAAGGAAGGCTAGAACTAGAGAAGTATAACTAGCCTTAAAGTGGAATAGAGTTAATATTTTCATCCTATATAAAGCTCATTTAAATACATAGAATGACATGAAAATCTTAGACAAATGAACAAAGGATATGAAGAAGCAACTTAACCAGGAGAAAATAAAACTAGTAAACAAGGAAAATATTCACTCTTATAAGGAGTCCAAGATCAGTTTAAACAACAATAAGCGCCCATTTTATGTCTCTTAAAGTAAGCAAAACTTTAAACAATGACAGTATGATACAGTGATACTGATGACATTGTGGGGAAGCCAGTATTTATTTATTGCTGGCAGTATTGTAAAACTTTTGGAAATAAATTTGGTAATTATATCATAGCAAAAGCCTTGAGAAATGTTTTTAACCAGTAATACTAAGAAATAACTCAATAAAATAATAAAACCACATGAACTGAGACTAATTTTATATTATCTATAGCAGCAAAGTTTAGAAACAAATATTTAAAAATAGGATAACAAATTATAAAACAATAAAATTATAAACAATGAAATGTAATTTGTCTTTTACAATAGATGGTCATAAAATGCTAGTGAGAATATGATGCAGAAAATAAAACATTACAAAATTTAAATTACAGTATGGATATAACTATACATATGTGCAAACCCTAAAAAGACATTTATGAAAATGATATCAATGTGTTAGTGTGGTATGATTTTCAGGGAGTTATTTCACTCTAAAATATATTTTAATATGATCAAATGTTTAAAGATCTGTAATGAGTTCACTGAGGAGCCTTAACTTGTTGAGGGATAAACGTGAAATCAGTTTATTTTTCTGATAACTTTGTACAATGCTGACCTCTCTAATTTTTACTGAGGTGCTACCTTCAGTTCCATGACTTTCTGATCACTTGAGTTATCAGAACAGTCTCTCTGGTTTTTTAGACTCAGTGTTGTGTGTTTTGCAGGTTTAATTTTACATTCAATTCAAAACCTTCCCCTTTACCTCTAGCTTCCGTTATATTTATGGCTCATTTCCCTTTTCTCTTTCCTGCACTTCTCTGGTGGACATAGCTTCTTTTCATACCTGTTTCCCTTCAAGATGCTGTTCTCTGTTTATGCTAACTAGCCATCATTCTTCTCTGCTTTCTTGGAGGGCTAGTAATGCCTTCTCCATAATCTCCTGGAATGTGAGTTTCAGGTTGGTGTTCATCATTTCCCCTCCCATAGCCATATATGGCATGTTTCTTTCTGGTGGGGTCCCCTTGGTTTGTAGATAGGTTTAGAGGGTTGACATCAGCAAGAGAGGTCAACCCCAGCCATTTAACCCATGGTTTGCATAAAAAATTATGGATCATGGTCCATATTTAACAGTGAATTACAGACTGTTTCACTGACTTTTCTCATATACCACATTCCTCTTGCCCTTTATTCACACTCAGCATCATCTGAGCAGCCTGGAAAGTAGCCTGGAAACTTTTAAATAAATTATCAGCAGTTGACAACTTAGTGGAGGGCGGGACTATTCCAGTGATCATTGAAAATAATTCTCCTGGGGCCTTCCTCTACTTTGGCAAGCAGAAGTATGCCATCACCCCTGCTCCATGGGAAAGCAATTGCCTTCATTTTCAACTTTCCCATATCCAGTCTTTCTTTTGTATTGATTAAGGTGGTTGTTTTGGTGGTCCTTATGGTTATATTGGAAGAGTGTCTGTAAGCCCTAGAGGGAATATGCTGACTCTAATTACTGGTGTTTTTTTGAACTTAAAACATGAAGTATTTAGATACCAGTTCTAGTTCTCACCTTACTTTGTAAAAACAGAATTATCATTAAAAGGTAGTTTAAGTGTGGTTAGTTTATAGGACAAGAATAATAAACAAGGTGCACTCTTATTACAAAATATACTAAACATCAACAATATTTGTTGTCTGGTTGATTATTTTTTGAAAAAGACCAAAACAATAACTACAAATTGTAGAAAGGATCTTAAAAGCATCTAAACCTAGTCACATATACATTTTATTTTCAGAGTTACTGTCATTAAGTCCTATCTGCTAAAAATCCTCCCTTTCTCCAAAACACCTGCTTTGCATACATCCTCTTCTACTTTGGCTGAAATTGTCACTAATATGGGTTGGGGAGGGAGGCTGGAAGAGTAGAGGAAGAGAAAAAGAATAATGGAGTAGTTGGGAAGACAGGGCATCCAAAAAAACTTTACTTACTTTACATTTTACCAGGAATTTAAAGGGCCAGTGGGCACAAATTCTCTGTATTTTCAGTAAATGCCCAGTTATTGCCTAACACTAATAATACAGATGCTACAATTTTGAATCTCTACCGCTAATTAGAAGACAATGGCACAACTTCAAATCAATCAATTCTTCCCGGCTAAAAACAGAAATACTTGTTAGAGTAAAAGCCTGTGAAAGAGAGAGGGAGAGAGAGATTTTCTTTTGTTGTTCCTGTTTATGAACTTCTAAAAGTTAGAAACATTTCACCTAAACTTTTTATTTTAACTCAAAATGTTATTCTATTGAGGTTATTTATCTAGATTCCAACAAATACTGTCAACTTTTCTCTTACAGATTTTACTTGAGATGTACATCACAGGTAGATATATTTTTAAGTTGATCAATTTGACATATTAGCTTAAAACACAGCAACCTGTCCCTTAAGACTCAATGTCTTTGAAAATAGGAAGCTTGAGGTTGAAATCACTTAAGGCTGAGTTAGAAAAATGGCCTATATTAAAATCAGTAAGCTTGTTTTTCTTTTGATCACATGTAAACAGAAAATCATGTCTCAGAGGTGAAATTGTGTATTATCAACATGCCTTTCCATTGTTCTTACATTCTGAAATGAGAACTGCTAAAGATGATTCTTTATTTAGAGCTATGTGTTCATTTTACTAGACTGTCTTTAAAATAACATATAATTGTATTCAATAGATCCAGTGAAACATGAAAAATTACATGCTAGACAAATCTATAGTAGCTGCAGAAATCTACAGCATATACAAAAATCTAGAGTTAATTGACTCTGGAAGACAAGAGGTGAAAGTTCTGTTGACCATAATTTTGATATATACATGATGCCTACCTCCAAGAGACGATAGCCAAACAGCATAACAAAATATAAGATTCAAATGGCCAAGTGAACAAGCATTTGACTTTTCTTGAAAATGTTATAGGCTCAGTTATCTATTTAATCACCATTAATTTTGTATTTAACTGCCAACTGCCTTGTTTTCTATTTAAGTTTAAACACTCATAAGACTTTTCGATTATATTTTGTTTCTATTTCTATGGTGATCACCATTTTGCATCGCAAAAGGAAGTTGAAGAGTATGCAAGGTAAGCCTCCTAAGACACAAGGTCAGTCTCTTCTGGTGGTGTTCTGCTTATTTGTGTTGTGCCTTCAATTCCATGTGCTCTTGGACACTTTTTTCCTCCCGTAAACTTATGATGTCTCATTACAACTTTGCTAAACTTCTGGCACTTAGATGCTACTTCTTTCCTAGCTTTAGTCTGATGTGTGTTCAATTGTTCACCCCATTCCTTGGAGTAACAAGTAACAAAATAGTAGCTTATTTAATAGGGATAAATACTGATAGTCTCATCCTTCACTCATGCTCTTTTTATTGGGAGCCAGTAGGCAGAAAGCTAGAATTATCTCAGTTTTGTCAAACTGATGTGAATTCATCCATGGTAAAATGAAATCTAATATTTTCCTTCTTCCTACATGGTTAGAAATTTTGTTTCTCAGCAGATGTGGAATTTAAATAGTAAGAACAAATGGAAGCCACAGCTATGGCTCTGAGAACAATTATATAGGTCCTTGCAAATCCATTTCCAATCTATATTAAAAAAGAAATGCTATTTTGCAGCAATGAGGAATTAAAGTCTGCTGAAATTATTTTTTTCTACTTCAAGAAATCAGTCCAGAAATTTCAAACTTTTGTAAATCATGGTCTTCTTTGAAACCACATTTCCCATATGTTTCACATTGTCACTGCATGAATTCTGTTATTTTGATGTTCTCAATAATTTATTACTTTTTGCATTTTTCTTATGACACAGACCACAGAGCTATAAGAAACTGACCATTGCATTTCACATGACTTGGGCTTAAAATATGATAAAGGAAAAGAGTAAAAATTGTCATGGTACCTTATATTACAAAAGATATTCTATGTAACAAAGCTTATTCAATTCAGTGAGCTTCTCTATAAAATAGTGATCTTTTTATAACAAATTTTATATAATGAATATTTTTCTGCAATGAAATTCTGCTTGTTTCTTTCTTATAATCACTATCACTAAGCAACAGACTTATTTACTGCTTGCAATAATGAGATATAGATGAATTCATTATAATTGTTTCATCCCACCATCCACCAATGGTTACACATAAACTCTAAAGTTTTTGCTCTTTAATTACCAAAAATAGTTCAGCCAGGAAAAAAAAAAACCACTTAAATACCTAAAGTTTGATTTCACCGACCCTGAACAATTACAGTAACTGAAACTCACAATGGCAGATATTACGTAACATCTTCCACTTTTCCTGTCAGAAAACCATTTTTTCCTCACAAGCTAATTCAAAGTATGAATCCTATAAGATCCTTTTCATCTTTACCACTTGCTGATAGCAAATCAAATTTTAATTAAGACTCTCTTATGAAGCAATTGTGATGCCTCATGCAGTTTATTATACTTTTCAACTATAGCAACCTGGTAACATAGGTGAAAGCCCATAATGATTGTGAGCAGGTATGTATGTGTATGTGTGTAATTTTATGATTCATGGGTTTTATTGTTCCCATCTTTGTGTCTCTGTGTACCCAAAGATACCTATGTTATTCTCACCACCAGAAGTCAGAAGCATAATACCTCTTTGTAATATTAAAAACACTCATACTTTCTATAAACATTCAAAATCCAATCACTTACCCGGATTAATAGAAAATATTTTAAAAGATGCCAAAATTGGAAACTAGGTCAGACCCTATTCTCTTTCAAATTTTGGAAAATAAATGAGATGGGTAAAACACACCAAGGAACACAGAAAAATTTGTATTCTATCAAAGTCAAGCACTGCCACCAACTTGGAGCTCAGTATGATTCTATTATCACTCCTGAGCCTTTCCCCCAACTTCTAATATTTTTTTTTCTTTTTTTTGAAAAGGAGTCTAGATCTGTCACCCAGGCTGGAGTGCAGTGGCATAATCTCGGCTCACTGCAACTTCTGCCTCCCAGGTTCAAGTGATTCTCATGCCTCAGCCTCCCGAGTAGCTGGGATTACAGGTGCACACTACCATGCTGACTAATTTTTGTATTTTTAGTAGAGATGGGGTTTCCTCTTTTAGCCAAGCTGGTCTCAAACTCCTGGCCATAAGTGATCTGCTCACCTCAGCTTTCCTAAGTGCTGGGATTACAGGTGTGAGCTCCTGTGACTGACCCCTCTTCTAAAATTTTCGAATACTGAAATCCTGAGCAATGGAAAGCAACCACGATAGGAGACTTCACATTCTTTAACTACCCTTGATCATTCTGTCTCATTTGTTATGGATTTCAGATTTTTATTTTGCCTTTTGAACATCAATCATTAATTATTGTTAGCTTTCTATGGCCAATAGTTATTTTTCTTACTAGAATTTTATGGGCTTTTGTTCTCACACATTTTGTGGCACATATATTCTTTTGGGGTTCACTTTCCTCTTTGATAAAATACCTCCCTTAATTTAATGGGGAGGTGTGTGGTAAACTGTAAGTCTTTGTAGATCCAAAGATGTGCAGATTTTGCCTCATTCTGAAGTAATAATTTAAGCAGATATAAAATTCTAAGTTGAAATCTTTTTTCCTCAGTGCTTTCAAGATATTGTCGTATTGTTTTCTGGATTTTGTTGCTTTAGATGTGAAATCCTTGTCAATTTATTTTCGTTCCTTTGTAGGTAAAATCTTTTCCATGGCAGGTTTTAAGATGGCTTTTTAAAATCTTTGGCATATTGCAGTTTAACATGAGTTTTGCTGTGGACTTATTTTTATTACCTAGCAAGTAAGAATGCATTCTTTATTTCATGTCTTTCTTCCATTTAAAAAAAAATTAACAATTATCTCTTCAAATAATGCTTCTCATCCATTTCCCCTGTTTTATTCTTCTTAGACTTTTATTAGAAGAATGTGGAAATTGCTCATTTTGTGTTACATTTCAAAATTGCTCTTCCTATTTTAACTTTGGCTTATTGGGTGGATATTTTTTCTTACTCCTTTTCCTGCTGTCCACTAATTCTGTTTTCAATTACATCTAATTTAGTTTCATCTACCCAATTGCATTTTTTATTTTAATAGCTATGTTTCTAATTGATCCATTTTGATATAAATGTTTATTTCTTCTGTTTTCATAATTAATTTCCAAGTATAAGTTACTAACTCATTTATCTCTATGAAGATGCAAAATATACTTATTTTAAAGTCTGGCAATATTTTCTATGAGATTAATTTCATATGAAGCAAATTCATGTTCTGATTGTTGTTTTAAGATTTCTTTCTTATTGGTAGATTACTTCTTATGTTTGGAAACATTGGTTTGCAGCTTATTTTGCATGAGAAGGTCATAATTTTCTCTCTCACTCTGGACATATTCTCTTTTCTGGAAAATTTGAAGACTCATCCACCTGAATCCTGCTTAGCAAATACTCATGTACTTTCTTATGTCTTCCACTCCTGTATTTATATTAGGATTATGTGACTAGTTCTAGCTAATAGGCTATGAGTGGAAGTAACATTTATCACTCCTAGTCCAAAAAACAGTTAAGTTCTTATGTAAGACAGTCATGTTTTCTTTTCTTTTTAAATGTTGTTTGTTTATTTATTTTAGAATAAGGGGATACATATGCAGGTTTGTTACATGAATAGATTGTATGTATGGAGGTTTAGGAGTCTATTCATCCTGTAGCACAAATAGTGAACATAGAACTCAATGGGTAGTTTTCCAATATTTCCCCTCCCCCTTACTTTTAGAATTCCCAGTTTTTATTATTCCCATGTTTGTGACCCTGTGAACCCAATGTTTAGCTCCCACTTTTAAGTGAGAACATATAGTATTTTGTTTTTTATTTCCACATTAATTCACATAGGATAATGGGCTTCTAGCTGCATCATGTTGCTGCAAAGGACATGATTTTGTTATTTTTTTTTAATTTTTATTTTTTGAGACAGAGTCTCGCTCTGTTGCCAGGTGCCAGGCTGGAGTGCAGCGGTGTGATCTTGGCTCACTGCAACCTCTGCCTCCCAGGTTCAAGCGATTCTCCTGCCTCAGCCTCCCAAGTAGCTGGGACTATAGGTGCGTGCCACCACGCCCAGCTAATTTTTGTATTTTTTAGTAGAAACGGGGTTTCACCATATTGGCCAGGATGGTCTCTATCTCTTGACCTCGTGATCTGCCCGCATTGGCCTCCCAAAGTGCTGGGATTACAGGAGTGAGCCACCGCGCCCAGCCAATTTTGTTATTTTTATAGCTGCATAGTATTCTATGGCATATACTTACCAATTTTCTTTGTCCAATACACTGTTGATGGCCACTGGAGTTGATTCCATGTCTTTGTTATTGTGAATAGTGCTGCAATAAATATATATGTGCCGGTGTCTTTTTGGTAGAATTATTTCTTTCTCTTTGGGTATATACCTAGTAATGAGATTGTTGGGTCAAATGGTAATTCCACTTTTAGTTCTTTGAGAAATCTCTAAACTGTTTTCCACAGAGGCTAAACTAATTTGCATTCCTATCAACCTTATTTCTGCAACCTCACCAACATCTATTTTTTTGACTTTTGAATAATAGCCATTCTAACTGGGGTTAGAAGGGCACGTTTTCTGTCTCATCAGTGGATATAAATAACACTGAATTGGCAGAGATACTCTATCAAATCATTCCAGACTCCCAAGTCACTGCTGGATGACAGCTGCCAAGGAGAATCATCTGACCCATATTAGAGTGTGCTGTGAATGTTAAACAGAACTTTGTTGTGTAAATCTGTAGATATTTTGGGTTGATTTGTTACTGCCACTTACCCTAACTAGTACACTACCTGCCACCCCATCTAACGAGAGTGTATCAGTTAGGGTGAGTGGCAATGCCGACTTATATAACTACGTACCATATTATAACTTGATTCCCCATCCCCTTGCAGAACCAAGTTATAAAATGATGATTCAAAGTTCTACCTTAATGATATTTGGGATGTTGAAGATTCATTCGCTAAGCCAAAAGGCATGTTTTTCAGTTACTATAAGGCTGATATCTTCCCAATTCTCTGGGCCTAATGCCTTTTTTAGTTCCAAGCATCAATCAGCAGAAATTCCCTTAACCTTTGGCTACAAGTTGTGAAGCTTGCTCTTCATTTGGAGTACCTTAGGCTTCTGAAATGAAACTGCCCTCTGCCACTGTGCTTCTGGATCTGATGCCCAGCAAGCCAGGGGCTTTAGCTCTACTTACCACATGAATTTTGGTCCACAGAGATGCTTATCTTTAAAAATATATAGCTATGTATTTTTTTCTTTTTATACTTTCTATGTATTTAGAATAGGGGGTATGTCAAATCATGAATTTATTTTACCAGCTTGATTTGAAGACATTCTAAGTGCAGTTCTCCAATGTGGAGTTTGGAGATTGATATTCCTGAAAAGCTACGGTTGTTCAAGTAGGCCTTCTCAGATACCTGTGGAGGTGGAAGAATATGCAATTGTTGCTGGCCATTACTTCTGAAGTCATTTATAATGGGCTTTATGAAGTTCTTGGCTTTTGATATATATTTGCTATCAGTTGTCCATTTCACACTCCGACAACTTTTATGATGCTTTTTAGAGATGTTTTGGAACCTCTGTTGGAAGCAATAAGCTAGGCTAGTGTATTAGTCTGTTTTCATGCTGCAAATAAAGACATACCCAACACTGAGCAATTTACAAAAGAAAGAGGTTTATAGGACCTACAGTTCCATGTGGCTGGGGAGGCCTCATAATCATGGTGGAAGGTGAAAGGCAAGGAGGAACAAGTCATGTCTTACATGGATGGCAGCAGGCAAAGAGAGAGCTTGTGCAGGGAACTCCTGTTTTTAAAACCATCAGATATTGTGAGACTTACTATCATGAGAACAGTGCAGGAAAGACCCACCCACATAATTGAATTACCTCCCACTGGGCTCCTTCCATAACATGTGGGAATTGTGGAAGTTACAATTCAAGATGAAATTTGGGTAAGAACACATCAAAACCATATCAGCTACGATTTATCAAACTTGACTGATATATGGCCTTCTTTTAAAGGTGGAAAAATGTCAAGAATGCTTAATGTTGATTTAAATTATTTTTTATTATTAATTATCATTAATTAACTTAAATATGTACAAACATAAAACTAGCATCTTATGATTAGACCTCAGATACAACTATAAAGTCAATACAAATTTGTATATTAAATGCAAATAAAGCTATAAAACTAATTTAATTCAAAGTAACACAGTTATTTTAATGTGACAGATGATACTGCTTTGCTAGAACCAAATTGATACTTGGAATCCAAACATATTAATGACTATTGAGGTTCATTGTATAATACAGATCATGGCAGAAAATGAATGCTATTTCAGTATTTAAAGAGGATTTAAGAAAGGAAATATGTACAAAGTTACAGACAGGCTTAGAAGAAACTAAAGAGGGTTGAGAAAGAGCAACAGTGAAGAGACATTATCACCTGTAAGGCTGTAGAGGCAAATGAAGAAACAATGACTGGAACATGGAGAATGTGGCTGAAGGTATAGGAGAGGAAAAACTTAGAAAATCTGTGATTTTTTGTAAGAGGGACATAATCAAATTGTAGGAGCCCAGCCAGGAGGGAACCAGCAAAATAAATGCCCTGACCTCACTATTGTCACTTTTCAACCTCCTGCTGTAGAGTTCCATTTGCTGAACCTAGCCAAAAGAACAGAATATAAGGAAACCTCTTGATGAAGATCATGGGCACATAATAAAAAGAGTAGGATAGAGGGAGTAGTCTGGAGAGGTAAAGGAAAATATTCATATATGTTCATTCAGTTATCATTCATTCAATATGTACTAATAGGTACTCTGTGATGACACAATTTTCCCGCAACTTTAAAAAAATTAAAATAAGTACAAAAATGTTTGCTTTTCCCTAGATATGAATACACATTTACATTTGCAGTGTCCTTTATTTTTTCCTTATTAGTCTATGACAATTTAAATTGTAATTGATATCAATACAATGATAAAACAGAAGTAAGGCAAGAGCACTGAAATTTGTAGTAATATCCAATAATAATGTGGTTATCTAGCTGATCCTAACTATGCATTTTAAAAATATCACCAAATGAATTCAAAGTATTTTCTAAATGTTAAAACAAAATAAACAAACAACAACATCAACAGAATCTTCAAGGAGAATTTAGAATTGTGCCAATATATTCACCCCCTGAGTTCATGAGGCTCATTTGGGAATATTTGACTAAGCCATTTTATGCCTCAATATGGATAAATTTTCTGTGCTCTGAAAAAACCGGCACATAGCTGCTCAAGAAATCTACCTAACGCTCTGCTGTGATTCTGTAATTATTTTTATTTGAAAAAAAACCTTCAATAACTTCCCATTTTTTACAGATTTAAGTACAAGCTTTGCATCCTGAAATTCAAAATCTTTAGCTTACTTTTGAAACTTTATCACCTAGTACTCTTCCCTTAGACATATTGTATATTCCAGCCAAACTAGGCAGTGTATTATGGTCTGAACAAACTCTTATTTTCTACTTTCTTATCTCTGTTCCTGTTTTTTCCCTCTTCTTGGAATGCCAGCTTCCTTATCTCTGCCTTTTAAAATCCTGCACACCTCCTTAAGCTCATTTCAAGTCTACCTCCTCTGTGAAGATTAAGCTAACACCAAGAATCAGATTGTCAAATCAGACTCACACAAATGAGAGATCTTTCTCAGTATCAAGCTTCACAACTAATTCCAAGGATACAAGCATTCAAGACATAGGCAAGGCAAAGAAAAGGCTGGGACATCCCACAAGGCTTCCCACATCCTTGTTGTTGTAGACATGTGCTCTCCAACCCAGAATAATAGATGAGGTCTCTAATGAGGGCGGCAGATTACCTCACACAGTAGACAGCATTGAAGTTAGGAAACATTTCCACTTCATGCTCCAGAGTTATATAGGTTCTGTCACATTCTCTAGGGAGCCATGCATCATAAATCCATATATTGTAGGATTGTTTACCATAAGCAATCCTAAACAAGAGACATCCTGCATCAGTATTCAATTTACCCAGAAGTCCAGTTTTTATATTTGCAAGGATATTAGACTGAAGCACTATCTTACTTCTTTTTCTAGAACCATCTTCAGGAAGAAATGGATCACAGATTAGTTGTTTTAACTCCTTCCCCACTGCCCAACACTTCCGATTACTCCAGTGTTATATAATCTTGTCCTTCTATCACTCTGTGACTTAAAAATAGGATTATTTTTCTGCTTATTTAAATTATCTTCTTTCCTTCTGCAACCTGGTGGAAGGGATATGATTTATTCATTTTGAGGCTATAATAGTATTTTGCAAAGTGCCTTGCACGTAACAGTTATTTAATAAATGTTGAAATGAATTAGGAGAAAGTAAGAATTTTTCTATTCTCATCATTTCCCACAGATAACACTATTGAGTTCTGGACAGTGGAAAGAAATCAGATAATCCAAGTTCAAGTGGGTTTAAATATTTGCCTATGTAGATAACTTAATAAAAACTACACAGAATTTATGCTAAATTCGATAAAGTTGAGTTCATGGACTTTCTTTCTCATTCTTGAACACCATTTCCCTCTCTCCTCAGGTATCTGTATCTGGATCTTATTTGCAGGGATGAATGTTGCTCAAGGGAGTTGCTGGCTAAGAGACTTCACTATTACCAGGGCAAGTCCTGGAGAATGTTATCTAGACACTCATCATTGGAGTATCAAAATCAGTGGTAGGAAAAATAAAAGCAATAAAGCCATGCTTGGAGTGGGAAATTTGAAAGTAGTCAGTCAATGCATGAACTATAAAAGGATAAGGCAGAGACACAACCAGGAAACACAATGAGGACAAGGAAACACTCTAGCTATTGAAATCAATCGTTCAATATCCAGTCCAGAAAATCTAGTATATTCTTGGAGGTATTAGTTTTCTATGGATTTAGGAAGCTTTCCTGGATTAAAGGCATACTTATAAAGATAGAGCTGGCTTGACAAGCAGAGTTTGCATGATCTTCCCCACTTCTCATATAAAATTTAATTCTCTGTATGTAAAAATCATCGGTAATAGTTTAAGATGTGTTCCTTCATAAGAATATGTACATACACCCAAAATTCAGTCTTAGGACACAATGATAAAGTGCTTATTTCTGGTAGTGGGTTGAGGAGAACTGAGGGCATAAGAACTTTCCTGACTCTACTTAAATTACCTGCTAGGATGTCCTGACCTACCACTCCTCTTACTTGGCTCCATAACATTGAGAATTTATAGCTATTCCCATGCCTAAACTCTCTTAATTGCTAATAAAATAATAAATTTTATGCTGTTTCTTTTTCTCTTACAGAGAGAATAAAAAACCCTGCAGCTATTAACTTGGTTAATCTTTTTGTTTGCGTAACAGTGTTTCTTTCCTTATCTGTTTTAAACAATGTGCTTCTTGGAAGTTGTATTGTTTTTCTAATACTGCATAACAAATTACCACAAACTTAATGGCTTAGAAGAACACACATTTATTATTTTTCTCAGTTGCGTGGTACAAGAGCTGAGACATTGCTTAACTGGTTTCTCAAAATATGTTCTCATGAGGCTGCAATCAAGGTGTTGGATAGAGCTAGGTTCTCACCAGAATCTAGACTGGGGAAGGATCTGCTTCCACATTTCTTAGGTTATTAGCAGATTTACTTCCTAAAATCTTTAGGATTCATGGCAGCTTGTTTCTTCAAAACCAACAACAGAAAGAATTACTCTGGCACTTTGGTTGCTATAATAGTATGTTTTGCACATATGTAATAACTTACATTCCTTCACCTTTGCCATTTTTTACTGGTTGGGAACAAGTCACAGGGCCTTCCTACACTTTATGGGAGGGGATTACATAAAAATGTGAATACCAGAAGGTAGCGATCAGGTGGGCAACCTTAGGGTGTGTCTGCCACAGAGGCAGGTAAAATGCTCTTTATATAAATTCAAAGTAAAATAAGTTTATATGCATGTACATTCTTCATAACTGTGTGGTGGTGATCACTCAAATGATAATGAAAATCATTGAAATGCAGAATCAGAATCAGATGTTAGTGATTTGTCTAAGAGTTCTAAGTAAGACAGAGTAGCTGAAGATTAGAGGTCTGCTCTGGCCTTATTCAACTTGATATATGTAATATATGCTGATGAAATGCTTTCTAACTAGGAGCCTAATTTCCATCCTATGCATCTCATAAGCTTGGAGTTATTCCTTCAACAACGTTTTAGGTACCTGTGGTATCTATGACTTTTGCTGTGATTTAGACATATAGGAAGACAGTGGTTAAACTGCTTACATTTTCTGAAGTCATGGAAAAAAGAATAGTACACTGGTAACTTGTGGCTGCTTTGGGTTTTGAAAATAACAAAGCTACAATAAGAACACTAATGTTGCTTGCCAATGTTGAAGAGTTTTATAACCAGCAAAGGACCCGTGAGGGAGAACAGACTCCTTTCTTCTCACTGTATCAAGAACTTTTTATTATTGTCTTGTTTACTCTAAATTTACTAAAAGTAAAAAAAAAATGTGAGGAGGAAGGGCATAGAAAAAACTTCCAATTTAGACATTTTCTGTGGTAATCATTTCTAGGATCTGCATTTAAGATCTACTTCAAACAATGTGCTGTCACTGCTATCTGTCAAGAAGAAATTATGCCCTATAGAGAGAGCACTTGAATTTCCAAATTACATGGCCCCAATTCTTTCTTTCACTACTACTACCTTTCACCTATTCTATGACTGCCAAACAGGACCACCAAATGCTCTTTGAACGTGGGCTACACTTTCCTGCCCTACTGAAAATGTTCTCTCTGCTTCTATTGCTATTGGTCTTTTTGTATCTATTTCTGCATTTAAAATGTCTTTGTCCTTGCATTCAAAATTTTAGCTCAAACACTATCATCTGTTTAAGTTTTCTGATTGCTCCATCATCCTTTATATTCTTACAGTGCTTGACAACTCTCCTATGGCTCTTGCAGCCACCTTGTATTCCACAGATTTTGTGTGTGTGTGTGTGTAAAGTTCATATAACATAAAATTAAAAAGTGCAAAATTACAAAATGCAAAATTCAATGGCTTTTAGTACATTCTCAATATTATATAACTGTGTGTGTTCAATTCTTTGAGTTGATTGTCAACATCAATATTTATTGCACATGATAGTATGTATTGCACTTTACTATCTTATTCCAGAGCACTTCTACCACCTTCTCCCTCTTTCTACCAAATACACAAAACACCCTGTACCCATTAAGCTATTAAGCTTAATTATTAATTATTAATTATTAAGTCCTCATTCCTTCAAATCCTGGCAACTACTAGTATGCTTTCTGTCTCTGTGGATTTGCCTATTCTGGATATTTGAAATAACTGAAATAATATAAGATGTGGCTTTATGTGTCTGGTTTCCTTCACTTAGCATAGTATTTTCAAGATTTATCCATGATGTCTATATATTAATAATTTTTATGGCTGAATAATATCTCATATGCAGATATAACATATTTTGTTCATCCATTTACAAAGTGATAGACATTTGGGTTGTGTTCACTTTTTGCACATTTTGATTTTTATGAATAATGCTACTATGACCATTTATGTACAAGTTTTTTTGAATACCTGTGTTCCATTCTGTTGAGTATACACCTAGAAATGTAATTGCTGTGTCACATGGTAGCTCTATGTTTAACATTTTGAGAAACTGCCATACTGTTTTCCAGAGCAGCTGCATTATTTTACATTCCCACCAACAAAGTCTCTTGTTATTTTCTCTCTGTCTCTCTTTCTGTGTTTTAATTCTAATCATCTTAGTGGGTATGAAGTGGTACCTTGTGGTTTTGAACTGCATTTCCTGGATGACTAATGATGTTGAGCATCTTCTCATATGTTTCTTGGCTATTGTATATTTTCTTTGGTGATAACCCATAGATTTCTATGTTGATTTCTTCTTTTAACACACAAGTTAAATTAAAAATTTAACTTGTTATTAATTAGGACACTGGAGAGATGTTGACAGTCAATCCAAAGAATAACCCAAAGAGCAGATATTTATTAACTGGTAATGTTGAAACCACAAAAGGAAGGAAATAACTTTTTTCCCATGCTATTCTCTCTTCTTGTTATTCTTAATCACTCTCGCATTCATTTTATGTAGAAAGTTTCTCAACTTTCAGCTCTATCCTCAGACATCACCTTATCAAATGAAAGTATGTCATCATATTCCATACTATTGTTTATCTACCCTCATATAGTCAAAACTAAATTGAATAGGAAAAACCAAACTGTTTTTCCTACTCTTGCAAACTCCCTCAACACAGAAAACTTATGGTCACCAAAATGTATGGGGATTTCTCCCTACCAACAACCAATACCCAGCAGAAACTGCTAAGTGTGCTTCAATTTGAATCAATTCTGACACTCTCTACCTGGAGTTAATATCAGATTCTACAGCTTTAGGCCTTGGTCCCACAAGACTGCCCTCCACTCCAGATGCCAATCGCAAGTCCCAAGTTGTGACCTGTCGTTCTGATCAACCAGCAGATACTACTCCTTGACACCACTCCTTGGCATATGCTGGAGTGGCTCACAGAACTCAAGGAAACTCCTTACTTACAATTATCCTGTATAACAAAGAATATGTTAAAGTATAAAAATGAAGAAGCAGATGGAGAGATCCACAGAACAAGATTTAGAAGGGTCCTAAGTGTAGGGGTTTCTGTCTCCATGGAGTTGAGATATACCTCCCTCCCAGCAGTGGATGTTCATCAACCCAACCCAGGAGCTCTTCAAATCAAGTACTTTCAGGTTTATCTGGAGACCACATTACATAGACATGCTTGACTAAATTATTGGCCATTGTTGATCAACTCAACCTTTATTCTTTTTTCTGTCCTTGATGGAAGGGTGGAATTGAAAGTTGCTAACATCTAATTACATGATTTTTTTTTTCCACTGTGAACTCGTACCCATCATGAAGCTTTCTCTACCCTGGTAGAAATTTCTTCTTGTTTTTCCTCTTTATACATTTGACATATTTCTAAGAAGTAAAATGGCTAAAATCAGAAAATAAGATACAAAACATAATCATTGGTGATGGATCAATGTAGATGTTGCACAGAGGGTATTCACATAGTGTGTGCTGAGTACTTTCTGGACACCAGTTTGGTGGTTATCAGAAGCTGGTAAGGATAGGGGTTGGAGGCAATGAAGACAAGTTGATTAATGGGTACAGAAATACATGTAGATAGATGAAATAAGACATAGTCTTCAATAAATCAGTTGAAAGAGTGTAGTAGACAGCAATCTGTTGTTATTACAAATCAGCTAGTAGACAATAATTTGAATGTTCCTAACATAAAGAAAAGATAAATGTTCAAAGCGATGGATATCCTAATTACCTTGATTTGATTATTACACATTATATAAATGTATCAAAATATATGTACCCCAAAATATGCATATCTATTATGAATTAATTTTAAAAGGGCATACATCGTGTGATTTCATTTATACGAGGTACCTTAAGGACAAACTCATGGAGTGAATGTCTTATCTTTCTCCTGAGACTACAAGTTTCTTGAGGACAGGAAATATGTTACTAATCTTTTAACCTCTCAGGGGCTTTATTAAATAGTTCAGGGCACACTAAATGCTCAGCAAATATTTATTCATCTGAATTTAGAAATTTCAACAAAATTTGTTGTATTGCCTGAGTCAGCCTGGAGGTGAAGTCTTCACATCATATGATTTTAGTATAAAACTATTCTTAGGCTATCCACAAACTCTTTTTAATATGTCTGTTGGTTTTCAGTGGCATCTGAAATGTTGACTGCATGATTCTTGAAATATTATTTTTCTGGTTTATAGGATGTCACACTTCCCTAGATTTACTTTCTACTTCTCCATTTACTGTTTTCCAGTCTCTTTTGTGGACTCTTCCTCTATTAGGAACACTGAAAGATGAGTATTCCGTTGGTGTTTGTGCTCGGAAGTCTGTTTGCACTGGTACCAGTTCTTCCCAAATGCTTGTCCTCAAATAGTGTCATTTTATGATAGCCATTTTTTCAATGCAGGGCAATGTAATGACTGTTTTATCTACAGTAATTGGTTAATTGGGAGGACTGTCCTTCATTTTAGGATTGTGCTATCCATACCTTTTTGTGTTGAAATATCTGTCTTCTATGAAATAGTAATTATAGTAAGGGCTACCTATATACACTTTTAATGTCCTTGACAAATTAAAAATTTGACAACCCTCACAACCATTAAAAAATGTGCCAAACATCTGCAAATCAATCAATGTAATGTACCACATTTCCAGAAAGGATAAAAGCACATGACTATGTCAACTGATGCAGAAAAAGCATTTGACAAATTTCTACATCCTTTCATGATAAAAGCTGTCAACTAGGTATAGAAGGAAATTTTCTCAACATGATAAGCATCATTTATGAATGCTCACAGCTAATATTATAATCAATGGGAAAAATCATTTCCTCTAAGATCCGGTAAGAAATAAAGATGCCTACTCTTACCAATTCTATTCAATATAGTACTGGAAGTACTGGCCAGAGCAATTAGACAAGAAAAAGAAATAAAAAGCATCTAAAAATAAAAGTAAAATTATCTCTATTTACAGATGACATAATCCTAAATGGGGAAAACTCTAAAAACTTCTCCCAAAAAACCTGTTAAAACTAATAAATAAAGTCAGTAAAGTAGCAGAATTAAAAAAAAATAAAAAGAAAGTTGTATTTCTTTATACTAACAATGATGTGTGTGAAAAAGAAATCAGGAAAACAATCTCAGTTATGATAGTGTCAACAAGAATAAAATATTTAAGAACTAATCAATGTAGTGAAAGATCTGTACACTGAAGACCATAAAACATGGATGAAAGAAATTAAAGAATATACAAGTAAATAAAAAGATATATTGTGTTTGTGGAGTGGAAGAATTGGTACTGTAAAAATATTCTTAATACCTAAAGCAATGTACAGATTCAGTGCAAATCCCTGTCAAAATTTCCATGGCATTTTTCACAGAAATAGAAAAATAATAATTCTAAAATTCATATGGGGCTACAGTAGACCCTGAGTAGACAAACAATCTTGAGAAAGAATAACAAAGGTGGAGGCTCCACACTGATTTCGAATTATATTGATATACTGTAGTTCTATACTTATTCCCTTAGTGTTGTAGTTAGGGTTCCTCAAAGTAATAGACCTAATAAGGACATATATGCATATTTATATGTATATAAAGGGGATTTATCATGGGAACTGGCTCATGCAATTATGGAGGCTGATAAGTCCCATGAGGCCAGGTGTGGTGGCTAACAACTGTAATCCAACCACTTTGGGAGGCTAAGGTGGGAGGATCACTTGAGCCCAGGAGCTAAAGACCGGCCTGGGCAACATAATGAGATCCTGCCTCTACAAAAAAATAAGATAAAATAAAATGAAATAAAATGTTAACCAGGCATGGTGGTGTATGCCTGTAGTCCCACCTACTTAGGAGGCTGTGGTAAGAGAATTGCTTGAGCCCAGGAGTTTGAGGTTACAGTGAGCCATGATTTCACCACTGCACTTCAATATGGGTGACAAAATGAAATTCTGTGTCTAAAATATGTGTGTGTGTGTGTGTGTGTGTGTGTGTGTGTGTGTATTTTTGAAAAGTAGAAAGAATTCCCATGATATAGGATCTGCAAGCTGGATAATCAGGGAAATTGGTGGTATATATAGTTCAGTCTGAGTCCAAAGGCCTGAGAACCATGGGAGCCGATGGTGTAACTCTCAGTCCAAAGTCAAAAGCCTGAACATCTGGAGTTTTGACATCCAGGGGTGATAGAGAAATGATGTTCCAGTCCCATAGGAGAAAGAGAATTCACATTTCCTCTGCTTTTTTGTTCTATCCAGGTCCTCAACAGATTGGATGGCATTGGTGAAGGTAGATTTTTCTTACTTAGTCCACTGATTCAAGTACCAATCTCTTCTGGAAACATCTTCACAAACATATTAAGAGATTTTATGTTAGCAGCTATGTGAGTATCCCTTAACCAAGTCAAATTGACGCCTAAAGTTAGCCATCACATTAGTAATCTCATTCACTGGCATAACTTTAATTATGATATATATCATGATGACTTACAAGTTATAAATGTCTCTATTCAACTCAAATATGTATACCCAACTTCTTATCAAATAATTCTCCCTCCATGTTCCACGATAGTTTTAGATTTAGCACATATAATCTAGATCTCATTGCCCATGCACCCACCTACCTCCTCTCCCTCATATTTCTTATCTCACTGAATGGCATCATCTGGTCTCCTAAGTCAGAAACTGTGAAACCCTTTTAGGTTCCCTCTTCTTCAACACATTTTCCACACCTTGTTACCAACTCTTTGTATTTTTATTTTTATAATATTCCTACAGACGATCCACTTTGCTCAATTTCTCATTTTCTTGGTGCTACCTTATTTCAGACTACTGTCAACAATTCATCATCCATTCAATATACATTTGTAATCTCTGCTGTGTTTCAAGCACTGAAATTACAATGTGAAAACAATATAAGAACCTATTTTGAGGGAACAATTTAAAAGTTACTGGGCCTTTTAGGGATTAATACATAGTTTAGGTATGATTTATTTTAAAATAATGAGTATTTTGAGATTTTTTTTCCCTTGCTTAGTGGATACTGTGTATATTTTAGAGACTGACATTGAAAATTTTTGGTTTGGGGAGTTTTAAAGTAAATGGCTTATGTCGAGTAAAGAAGTTATTACCTAAATCTGGACTGTGGCCTGAGGAAATTCCCTTAACCTCTATTCTGGTGTCCTATTTCAAAATGGTTGTGTAGGAGACTAAGGGAAGTTAATTGTTGCTATGATCCAAAAACTCTATGGCTAAAAATTTAAAGTACAGATTTCTTATTTAATCATTAAAAAAAACCTTTATTTGTGAGTTCTATGTCCTGGTATAATGGATCATGATTATTAATGCGTATTTAAGTGAATTCAAATATTGCCAATTATTCTCTTACCAATCAAAGAAAAGTCAATGCATGGGATTAAGAGGGATTGGCTAAAAGGATTTAGACCAGGTTGCATACCAAGACCATGAAGAAATTGAGAACAGAGCCTACATCTTTTATATTATGGTTCAAAGCAAGGGCTGTTGAAATGCACTAGCTTCTCTAAAGTAGAACTTACAAAAAAATGAGGGTCCTAGCATAAAGAAAGCGTCAATGTCCTGAAGAAAAAGGAGAAGCTTCTGGCTGGGTTCCAGGGAGACAAGCAGAAAAGAAGCAGAACTGACTATCTGGAATGGATGATTACACCATCTGCTTTTGCCGTCTTACCTTGGGCAGTGTCCAGTACTTGATGTTTCAGTATGAAAAAAAATCCACCACTTTTTATATTTTTCACTTGGTAAATCATTAAAATTTGGAAACTATCCTCTATAATACATTTTTTTGGCTAGGTTTTTCCCTTTGAGTCTTGATTCTATTTTTCACACTGATACAGAGCTTTAAAAATATTAATGAAAATATTTCTTCTGCTAAAAGGCTGGAATGCATGAGTACTGTCAGCTTGCAGGTAATATGGTTATTTTGCAAAAATTCAATATGATAGAGAGTGCCTAGACAGTCAAGGAAATTTTGCAGAAAGAGTCCAATTCTTCACATGTCCTAATCATTTTGAGATATATCACTAGGATTTATATTTAAAGTAGTGGCTTGATTTTTGTTAGCCATTTCAGTTATATTCTGGATAAAAAAAAATGAACAGAAGAAATTCTAGAGGAGGAACAAAAGAAATATATGGAACAACTTTCTTTATAATTTTTAACTCTCAGGGTGAGTACATGGAGATTGCCATCATTAAAATTAAAATATTACAGATTCAGAAAATTACTGTCAGTTAAAGCATTTGTTTAGGGTCCCCAATGATATGTTTTACTTCTGAGTTGATGGTCTAGGATAGGATGTTTTTGAACAACATTCCCTAATCAGAAATGCAAGGATAGAATTCATTGACAATAACTGCTAGGGCATTTCCAGGTATCTTTTTCCCTGACTTTGGGGCCATTTTATAGAATCATAGCAGTTTGGTAGTGAAATGGACTATCATAGTAAAATCAAACTTTTTCAATTTTGAGTCCAATCTTTGGCTTCAGAAACTTCAATTTCATAACTTTTTCATGATCACCAAGTTGTCAGTGGTGCAACTGTGACTAGAACTAAAGATCCCCACTCCTTGTCCAGAGTTCTTTCCACTTAGCTGATTGCCAGTATTGTTCTTTCTTTGTTGATAATTTTCTTCAAAATCTTTGAAAAATTAACAAAAACAGTTTCAAATGGCTGCTTGCCAACTATTTCCTCATGTGAACTCCATTTTTATTCTTTCACAACAGTAAGTTCTTTTGATAAAAAGAATCATAGAATATTAGACATGGAAAGGATATTCATGGATTCTAATCTCTTTATTTAACAAATATGAAAACCAAGACCTAGGCAGTCAACTTGCCTGAGGCCGCAGATAATGGGAGCACTAGAATATGAACCAAGGATTCCTGTGAGTTTAGTGTTTTTTTTTTTTTAAGAGAGCTTCACTATCTTGGAAGAGCCATTTATTTTTCTAAGTCATGTACATACCAGTTAAACACATTATGGCTATTAATTAAATATAAAAATGCAGGACTTCAGATTCTGTGAGACATAGAATACCGTGTCTCTTTGAGAATGTGAGAAAAGAAAAATAGCAAAAATTCAAAGGAAAAGTGGTAAATAAAATCAATATTTAAAGGGGAACTTAAAATGAAACCCAGAGATGATAATGAATGGTTTATGCTTTTAACAGTTTATGGGCTAATTAATTAGCTGCTTTCCTCAGGTTAAACGTTGGTGTCCAATACTTTTCCTCTAGAAAATACAAGGATACCAGCTTATTCTAAGGCTCCAAGCCATTCCTCATGGACTGTTCTTGGACTCTGCCTTTACAGACCACAACTTGAAAAAGAAAATTGACAGAAAGAAAATCCTTAACAGCTGGAGCTTTAATTTACCTACATGAGTAAAAATATTTCAGTTTCTGAGATTTCTCCTGGGTTGCCCTATATGAGAGTAGAACAAGAAGCCAGAGGAAAAATCACACAAAAAGCTTTTACAAGAAACATTATAAAAAGAGCAAATCCTGAGAATTGTGTTTAATAACAGCAATGATGAATTTCCTGGCAGTCTGTCCCAAGCAGTTAAAGACCAACCATCATGTGAAAGAGGCTGCATTAGTTAGAATGGTCTACAGCAGCCTAATAAAGAGCGCCAGAAGATTTATTCTCTTACACATATAATTTTGAGATATGAATGATTCTATATTTAAAAAATGATTCACATTAATTTATACTAAGATATTCTAGTTTGACTTAAAGCAGGGTCTGAAAAATTGAAGAATAATGCTTTGAGCCACCAAGTTAGTGCCCCGCAGAATATTTTAAAATTATTTAACACACATCATCTCAATGTCAACAACTCATCACAGATAAACTATCTAATTAACAGAACCCTTCATAGTATTTGATAACTGAGTCTTGGCTCAGTTTTTATACCAGAAGGGCAATCCTTGATAAGCAGAAATTATAAAAGCAGATTTTTAAAAGCATTAATTTAAAAATAGAATCAAACTGATTTCAAATTAACCTCTGTTGGTATTTAAACTTATTTAAAATCACTTGGCTTAAAGATAACACTTGGAGAAGCTGCTTTTGACCAGAGTCAGGCTTTGTCTAGACTGTAAGCCTCTGTATTTTGATTTCCTTTGTTGTGTACCAGCCTTCTCATGCCCAGGGTAATTGATATGGGTCTTGTGCTAGGGACAGATGAGTTTATCCTGTCATTGAAGCCCTTCACAAGATGCCTTAATTATTAGAGCTAATTTGAAGATTTGTGCTCTGTGGTCTACTTAGGAAGCTCCATTGTTTTCTTTTTCCAATTCCATGTTGGCAATATTTTCAGTGACAAATCCAACAAAGAATTAGTATTTGGCTCCCTGTGGTCATGGGAAAAGGACAGCAAGAATAAGCAACAATAATGGTTTCTTTTTGTATAGCTTTTTATTTTTAACATGACCAAGTTACTGTTTCAGTTTTGGTACAAAGACTCATGAAAAAGTAGAAGAGGAATCTGAATAATTTCCATAAGGGATTATAACACGATTCTTTGATCTCTGTTGCTAATTAATATCCATTTTTCAATCTCTGTTACTAATTAATATCCATTTTTCAATGAAATAATAAGCTGTAGTTTCTAATGGAGAGAATTGGGGATAAAGAAAAGGAAAGGCAGTTCCGTTTAAAATGATGTTTAAAATACAAAATGACAAGCAAGATAAAACACAATTAATTAATCAGTGTTGCAATTAGGTAAATAAAGTTACCAAACTCTCAGTATAGACAATTGGTGGATGTGAACCCTGGTCAGGAATCTACTCTTATATTTCTTTGGAACCATAAGCTTAATTAAGGTTTACTGAATCTTATTCTGCATAGTAGCTGGAAAAATAGAGATATCTACATATTAACAGAAGAATGCATTTCTCAGGATCACGAACAATATATACGAGATGCTTCACTTTGGTGTTATGGATGTGTCAGTACACAGATGGTTGATACATAAGTATCAGTTGTAATTATTTTTGGGTGGCAAAAGCATAAATAATTTTATGTGTGTTTATCTCTATTTGCTAAAATGAGTATGCACCACTTTTATAATAATAAAATTGTTAATATTTGTAAAGTGCCTGCCTTGTGACATTCTTTCAGATGTGTACATCCTGATTTTCAGCATTAAGTTGGGGGAAATTAGGGTAGATAATATAAACAACTTCAGCTATTTCATTCTTTCCATGACATTGGTTTCTGGGGTTGATTATTATTTATGTCTAAAAACTGTTATTCAGACACAGAACAGACAGACATGGAGCATGTCTTGGGATCTTGTTTCTGATACACATAAATTCAGTTTTAAAACTCTTCCACATCTTCCTCTTACCATAACAAAGTATGATTTATCAATTTTTATAGCCTGTAAAATTGAGTACTATTTAGTAAATTTTGCTTGATCAAAGATGACTAAAAGATTCTCTTATGTTTTCTTCTATACATTTTATAGTTTTAGCAAATTTAAAATTTGAGTCTATAATCCATTTCAAGTTAATTTTTGTATATAAAAATTAAGGGTCCAGGGTTTCAGTCTTTGTGTGTGTGTGTGTGTGTGTGTGTGTGTGTGAATATTTAATTCCCAGTTGTCCCAACACATTGGAATTTAACTTTTCATACTGGATTGCCTTGGCACATTTAGCAAAAATCATCGATCATATATATTTGGCTCTATTTCTGAACTTCTGTTCCATTAATCTATCTGTTTTTTACACCAACATCTTGGTGATTATAGGTTTATAATAAGTCATACAATTAGGTGGTGTAAGTTATTCAACTTTTTTCTTTGTTTTCAAAACTGTTTTGGACATTCCAGGCCCTTTGCACTTCCATATACATTTTATAATAGATTTGTCAATTTCTGAAAAAAACCTGTTGAGTTTTGAATGTGATTGCATTGACTCTATAGATTAGTTTGGCAGAGAACTGATGTCTTATTCTTTTCAGAGAACTGAATATTTATTCTTTTGATACATGAGCACGGAATATAAGTATTTATCTAAAGCATCTCTAATTTATTTTAATACTGTTCCATAGTTTTCAGAGTAAAAGTCTTACATATATTTTGTTAAATTTATGACTAATTAATATTTTAATGCAACTTTTAATTGAATTATTTTCTTTATTTTTCTATATATCACAGTTATTTCATACATTTATTGAACTATTATTGAAGTATAATGAACTGTACATATGTAATATATATTTTGATAGGTTTTTATTTATTTATACAATCATCATCACAGTCAAGACAGAGAATATTTACTTCCCACTTCAAAATTTCCTCATGCCCTTTGCAGTTGATCGCTTTCTCTACATCTAGATTCAAATATCTATTAACCTACTTTCCATAATTATATATTAGTTTGTATGCTCTAGAATTTTATGTAGACTGTATAATCCAATATTATCCTTATTTCTGGCTTTTTCCACAAAACATAATGATTTCAAAATTTATCCATGGTGTTGAGTTATGAATAATTCATTTACTATTATCTGAGTAGTATTTTATTGCATGAATACACTAGGAGTTTTTCTCCTTTCACCCATTGATAGACAATGCATTGTTTCTCATTTATGACTATTAAAGATAAAGCTGTTATGAACACTTGAGTACAAGTCTTTGTGTGGAAATATACTTTTGTTTCTTTTGAGTAAATATCTGTAAATGGAATAGCTGTGTTTATGGCCTGTGAATGTTTAACTTTTTAAGAAATTTTCTACTATATTTTTGTGATTTTAGTTTCTGATTGTTCGGTGCTAGTATAGAGAAATACAACTGATTTTTGCATGTTGCTTTGTATCTTGTTACTGCTAAATTTGCTTACTAACTCCGTAGCTTCTTTGTAGACTCATTAGGTCTTTCAATAAAAGTAGCCACACTACCTGCAAATGTAAACAGCTTTACTGCTTTTTCAATTTGTATGCCTTTTATTTCTTTTTCTTGCTTTAGTGCTCTGGGTAGGATCTCTACTGCAATACTGCATTAAAGTAGTAAAGGTGGATATTCTTGTAATATCTTTTCCTGGGAAAAGAAAAAATTATCATTCTGGGATACAGTTAAATTACTTGGACTCAATTTTATCCTTTAGGATTTTTGTATCATGAGTTGGGAAGAATTCTTTTCTCTTCTACCTTTGGGAAGAGATTGTATAGAATTGGTTGTATTTCCTTTTTACATGTTTAGTAGAATTTACTACTAAAGCCACCTGGGCCTGACATTTTCTTTATAGGAAGTTTTTAAACTACAGATTTATTTTATCTAACAGATACAGAAATATTCAGCTTATCAAATTCTACTTGAGTAGGTTTTGGTAGTTCACATAATTGAAATAAACTTTCCATTTTATCTTAGTCATCAAATGTATTGGCATCCAGCTGTTCATTAAACAACTTTATTAATCTTTTGATGCCTATGGAATCTGTAGTGATGTTTATGATGTTGGTAATTTGTGCTTTCTCTTTTTTACCTGGTCAGTGTGGCTAGAGAGTTATGAGTTTTATGGTTCATTTCAAAGAAGCAGCTTTTGATATCTTCTGTTGTTTTCTGCTCCTTGATTTTCTCTTATAGTTTTCTTGCTTTTCCCTCATGTTTGACTTTTCCTATAAATTTTGTTATATTATTTCTTCTTACTTCAGTTTAATTTGCTCCTTTTTCTAATTTCTTAAGATAGAAGCCTTGATGACTGATTTTCTGCCTTCCTTTTTTACCTAATATACATATTTAATGTCATACATTTTTCTCTAAGCACTGCTTTATCTGCCTTTCACAAATTTTATGTTATTTCCATTTTTGTGCAGTTAAAAATATTTTTTCATTTACTTTGTGATTTTTTTCTGACCTAGGAGTTACTTAGCTATGTGTCACTTAAGTTCAAATATTCAATGATTTTCCAAGTATCGTCTTAAAAATTGATTTCTAATTAAAATCAGTGTGGTTGAAGAATATATTTTGTATGCTTTGGATCTTTAAAATTTTATTGTGTCTTGTTTTATGGCCCAAAATGATCTATCTTCCTAAGTATTTCATGTGCACTTGAAAAGAGTATATATATTCCTCCTGATTGGTAGAGTCTTCTATAAATATATACTTGATTAAATTGGTTAGTAATGTTGTTCAAGTCTTCTATGGCCATGCTGATAGTTTCTCAAATTTGTTTATCAGTTATTGAGAGTGGGATATTGAAATCTCTAACTATAATTATGGATTTGCCTTTTTTTACCTTTAGTCTTATCAGGTTTTGGTCATATGCTTTGAATCTCTGTTATTAAGTACAGTGATAAATGTTAAGTACACATATAGAACTGTTATCCCTTCATGGTAAATTGACCTCATAATCATTATAAATTGACCTTCACTATCCCTGTTAATAGTCATTGTTCTGAAGTTTCCTTTGTCTAATATAAGTACAGCCATCTGTGCTTTCTTTTGATTAATATTTTCATGGTATATCTTTTCTATATCCTTTAATTTTTAATATATATCTATCTTTATATGTCTAGTGAGTTTCTTTTAGACTGGTTCTAAAGAATTGGACATTGTTTGTTCTTTCAAGTATCTTAATGATACATGCCTTTTACTTGGATATTTAGAAATACTACATATTTTGTGGCCATTTTAAATTGCATTTATTGTTCTTTTCTGTCTTTGGTTACTTTACAAACTCATTGAGGCATAATTGAAACACAATCTGTACATATTTAATGTATACAATTTGATCAGTTTTGACTTATACACCAGTGATGAAATCATCACCACAGTCAGAATACAGACCATTTCCATCACTGAATGATAGCATTGTATGTGTTTAAATCATTGGATAATTATTGATATGTAAATCTGTCATCTTGCTATTTGGACTCCATTTGTTCTTTGTTTCTTTTTTCTCTTTTACTTTTTCTTACCAGATTGTCTTTAAAAAATAATTCTGTTTTATCCCCATGATTACCATGTTAGTTATACTTCAATTTATTTTAATATGATTGTTACAGAGTTTACATTATGTACTTTTAGTTGATCATAGAATATCTTAAAATAATTTATTATATCATTTTACATATGATGTAAGACATTTGCAATCTTTTATTTCTATTTTGCTCCTCTCAGTCTTTGTGCTATTTTTATAATAAATTTCACTTCTACATTTACAAGCCCCATAATCCATGATTATTTCTTTTGGTTTAAAGATATAAAAGATGAAAAAATGTTTTTCATATTTTGTCACATACTTATCTTATCTATAATCTTCATTTCTTTAAGTAGATGCATATTTCCATCTAGTTTTATTTTTCTTCTGCCTAAAGGACTTCCTTTAATCTTTTTTTTTTTTTTGAGACAGATCTCACTCTGTCACCAGGCTGCAATGCAGTGAAATCTGAAATCATCAGCTCACTGAATCATCTCGGCCCACTGAAATCTCTGCCTTGGTGTCAAGCGATTCTCCTGCCTCAGCCTCCTAAGTAGCTGGGACTACAGGCATGCACCACCACGCCCAGCTGATTTTTTTAGTTTTAGTAGAGATGGTGTTTCACCATGTTGGCCAGGATGATCTCGATCTCCTGACCTTTTGATCTGCCCATCTTGGCCTTCCAAAGTGCTGGAATTACAGGTGTAAGCCACTGCTCCCGACCTATCTCAGCTTTTCTAAATCTGAATAACTCTTTATTTCACCCTCATTTAAAAAATATATATATACTTTACTGAGTATAATATTCTAGGTTGGCAGGGTTTTTTTTTGTACTTTAAAGATGTTTTTCATTGTCTTATGGCTTGCATTGTTTCTTAAGAAAAGCTTGCTGCATTATTTTTTCAATTTATGCGTTATGAATCTGACTTCTCTGCTTTTAAGATTTTTCCCCCTAGTTTATATTAATTTTATTATCACATCCCTTTGTATAGTTTTTTAAAAAAATTTTCTTCTGCTTGAGTTTTCTTGAGTTTCTTAGATTTTGGGCTTATTAGTATTTGTGAATTGAAATCTCCTCATCTTTATTTTAAATATTTTTTCTGTCCTACCTCCCACCTTCCTACTACCTGAGACTTCAGTTTTTCTCATGTTAGTCTTGTTAATATTTTCCCACAACCCACTGATGTTCTATTGATTTTTATTTTACCATTTTTCTCTGTGAGTTTCATTTTGTATAGTTCATATTGCTTTGTTTTCAAGTCTACTAATGTTTTTTATTTTTTTCTGTAAGGCTGTTAATACCATTTGATATAATTTTTATTTTATTTTTTACCTTTAGAAATTGCTTTTCCTTTTTTGTATTCCATTCTCTCCAAACACGTTCATACTTTCCTCTGCCTTCTTTAACATATAGAGTATATTCATTTTAGCTATTTTAATATTATTTTAAACTAATTATATGTATAAGTGTTAATATGTTTCTAATGATTGATGCTTCTCATAGGTCATATTTTTCTGTTTCTTTGCATGCTTGGTAATTTTTGACTGGATGCTAGCACATGAATTTTATGTTGTTGTTTTCTGGATTTGGCAGGGGAGGTAGTTCTTTAAATATCTGAGGTCTTCATTCTGGGATACAGTTAAATTACTTGGACTCATTTTTATCCTTTAGGATTTCTTTTCAAGCTTTGGTAGCAAGGGTTCAGACCTTCTTTAGTCTAGGCTAATTTGCTGTCATTATAAAGACAATACCCCATGCCCATGTATTAGGAGGTCTTTCTACACTGGTTGGTGAGAATAGAACCTAATATGGGTTAATGTGGCCTTCCAGGATTGATTTTTCTCTTCTCTGATGGTTCCTTTTCTGGCCTCCCGCTCATGTGTAGATCAGTATTCAGCCAAGAATTTAAGGGGAATCTTTCTGTAGCTTCCCAGCTTTCTCCATTCTTTCTGTGATAAGGAACCTCCTCTCCTCTCAGGTAGTTTGCTTTTAAAATATTAGGCACCTTGGCCTCTCAAAACTCTGAATTCTGTCTCTTAAACCTGGCAAGACTACGGCCTTTGTTTTGAATCCCTTCTCTGTGCTATGGCCTGGAAAATCTCTTCAATTAGTGAGCTCAAAAACTTACGGAGATCAGATCGCTCGTTTCCATTGTCTCAGGGATTACTGACCAGTCCTTCCTACCATCTGATGTCCACTTCATTTAATTTCTTTTAGATGGTTTTCTAATTGTATAAAATAGTAGAGTAAATGCAATTACCTATGACTTTATCATGACAGGAAATAATATATTTTAAATGCAAACAAAAAAAAGGGGCATAACAATAACATAACACTCAAGGGCAGAAATACAACCAAACCTTAGGAATAAGGCATTTATATTCATTGGCCACCCAGGCAATACTTTCTTTTCCTATCTCTCATCTTTACATCTGTTTGTCAATATCCGTGGAATGGCTTTCTCTGTTTCTCCGGTCTGCATAGTTAAATGTGCCTACTCCACAGCTACTAGGTTTACATATTATTGTTGCAATCACTTACAGAAATTCCTTTTTGTAAGTATCTATTTGCAAATTTTGAGATTATCAGAAAACACATTATTTTAATGAAATTATTTTAATTATTTTTAATAATATGCTTATTGCTATTAAATCTTGATGAAGGCCACTCACGATGGCTCATGCCTGTAATCTTATCACATGGGGAGGCCAAGGTGGGAGAATTGAGTAAGCCTAGGAGTTCGAGAACAGCCTGGGCAACAAAGTGAGACCTCATCTCTATTAGAAATAATTTTTAAAATAAGCCAAGTGTGGTGGCATGCACCTGTAGTCTCAACTACTTAGGAGTCTGAGAAGCAAGCAACACTTGAGCCCAATAGTTTGAGTGAGCTAAGAATGCACCACTGTGCTCCAGCCTGGGTAACAAGGTTTAAGACCTTGTCTTAAAAAATAAAATAAATAATCTTGATGAAATTGATACTTAGTAGGTAAGAATACTAGCTTGATTTTAGTATTCATTATGCAATATACTTAATATGAAAATGAATATAAAATATTTTCCACGTTATTATTTTATTCTTGCATAGTAGAAAGCATCACTCACTTCTAAAAGCAATTTTTATAGTTACATTGCCCTATTCATAATAATAATATTTCTGTTTGTTCTTGAGTGATTTAAAATGGTTTAGAATTCCAAACAGAAATATTATTAATATGAGTAGGCCAACCTAACTATAAAAACTGTTTTTAAAAGTGAGTGTTGCTTTCTACTACAAATAAATTTAAAATTTATCTTTAAAATTATTTCAAAATGTGTCTACAAATAATTAAAAAATTTCCCGGCATTGTATATTTTTGTACATTCATCTGCACTCAATTTTATGTTTTATTCTATTGTCCACGTATATTATCTAGCATTCTTAAGCCTATTCTGGAAACCATAATTCTTCTCATCTTTGTCTCAACTAAATTGTTTGGTGCTATCAATAATTTTTACATTTGAGTAGTTGTAAATTAGTACATCATTGACACTACTGACATTTTTCCACCATGAAACTAGATGATATTCCTTTATTTTTAACAAATTAAGAACCAATTTGGAAGAAAAACTGAAAGTTTATAATTTTACGTCTTTTGAAGACAGCAGTATGATATAGAAGAATTATCACATTACTGGTTGAAGAGTCAGTGTAAACTTGCATTGTTAGGATTTTTGAATGAAAGTGAGATGCCAAACATGTAGTAATTGTTCAAAATACTGGTTAAACAAATAAATGAATAAATATTTATTTAAAATATGCAATGTAGGCTATCTCCATTTATAAAATAACCATGAATCTAATTGAATTGGGAGGAAATAGATCATTTGCAAATATTCTTTAATAAAATATTTAATTATATTTACTATTATATATCCTAGTTGTTTTTCCTAACTTTTCTTAGTTTGTAAAGTGAAGCTTGCTGCTGTTTGATTTTAAAAATCATTTGCAGTTGTCCTCTGAAAACACATATTATTGATTTTATAATCAATAGATTATTTGAATTTTATTTTTGTTATATGTATGTATTTCTTTCTAAGACATAAAACATAATTCTTATCAAGTGGACCTTACCAAAATTTTAAACTTTTGCTCTGTAAAAGACTCTATTAAGAAGATGAAAAGATGAGCTACAGACTGAAAGTATTTTCAAACCACATATTTGACAAAAAACTTGTATTAGAATCTAGAAACAAATTGGAAATCCCAGCTGTAAAAAAGCAAGTGATCCAACTAGAAAATGAGCAAAAACATTAATACACATTTTACTGAAAAGGTTATATACAAATGGCAAAGAAGCACATGAAAAGATGCTCAACATTATTAGCCGTTAGGAAAGGGCAACTTAAAACAATAAGATATCACGCACCCTATCAGAATGGCTAAAATAAGAAAATAGTGATAACACCAAACCGTGGTGATTGTGCAGAGAAACTAGATTACTGTTTATTGCTGTGGAAATGTAAAATGGCACAGCTAGCCTGGTAAAGAGTGGCAATTTCTTACAAGCTAAACATGTGCTTATCATATGATCCACCAAACACATTTATTCCAAAGACACAAAAATGAATGTCCACACAAAAACCTGTACATGAATGTTCAGTGTAACTTTAACTTATCCTGAAACTGAAAGTAACCCAAATGTCCTTCAATGAATGAGTGTTAAAACAAACTGTGATACATCCTTTCCATGTGACACTACTATTGATACAGGCAATAACTTAGATGTATCTCAAGGGATTTCTACTGAGTGAGGAAAGCTATTCTCAAAAGGTTACATGCTATACGATTTCATTTACATAACATTCTTAAAATGATGAAATTATAGAAATGGAGAACTGATAAATTATTTTAAGGGGATGAGGAGTTTGGAGGGAGGTTGCTGTGGCTACAAAAAGTAGTATTAAGAATTCTCATGATGGAACTGTACTGCATCTTGACTGCTATAGTGGTTATATGAACCTACACATATGATAAAATTGCTTGGAGTTACATGCATACACAAACACAATTGAGTGCACATAAAACAAGTGAAATTTGAATAATATCGGTGGATTGTATTTATGTCAGTTTCCTGGTTGTGACACTGTGTTATAGTTACACAAGATGTTGCCATTGGAGAAAACTGAGTAAACAGTATATAGGTTCTCTCTATATTATTTCTTGCAACTGCATGTGAATCTATAATTGTCTCAAAATAAAAATCTAGAAAATGATTATTTATTGCAATTTTGAATTCACAGCTGAAGTCTGTACTCATCATTTCTATAGATACTAATCTGAAGAAGGACATTAAGTGGCTGATTAGATCAGGTCTGAAAGAGTTGGAGACTCTCCTAAAAATAGTGATGTACTGTCAATCCTGAAGGAGATACCAAGATCAGAGGCTGGAGTGTCTGGTCCAACTGGAGGACATGGTCAAATGCTAGCTTTCATGTCATAAGTCCAGGGTGGACAGAAGGGCACAGACAGAAACTTGGATGTAGACTGGGTTTTCTGGAAGCAAACTATGAATGGAATTTGGGGTGTTTATTGGGGATTGACCTTTATGAAAGAAAGGCAAAGAATTGTGCATAATAGAGCTCTGGAGAAAATATTCCTTTTTAGAGTCATCCTGAGCTGTCTTCAATGGCCTTGTTCAGTTACCCAGTGGGCATGACCTCAGTTAAAGTATGTCTCTTTAGCTAAGGTGGATCCTGAAAAAGAGGACAACTGAAGGCAATCTGCTAACAGGACTCGCTACAGCTGTGCAGCAAGCCCTGCCTGAAGGGGAGATCCCAGCAGTGCATCTCTGTGTTGGCATACATAGACCCAGGACAGTGACTGAATTAATGCTGGACTCAAGCAAGTAATTAAAAAAAATGGAGTTTGGAGAAAGAGGCTGGGGACAGGTATGCAGGTCTCCTTAACAACACACCAGGATGTAACTGTTAATAGGAGTGCTGCTGGGAGACAATGGCATCTCACTGCAAGTTGATGAGGATATGCAGTGAATGTGGCTTATGATTTGTTCTTTTAGAAATTGCCCTTTAAAATGTATTTATATTCTATTCTAGATAATGTTTTTAATCTGGGTTACTAAGAAATGCCAGCTGAAGTGATGCAAAGGTTTTTATTATTAGAATGGATGTTTTGGCTTTGCAGAAGTTTCAACTTGTTCACTTTCTGATCTAAGGAGCAGACTGATACCTATCCGTCAGCTGCAGAAAATGTTGACTAAGTCTCACTAGCTGAACTGATTTCACCCTCCATTTGAGCAACTTGATATTTTATAGATATAGAAAACTCCTGTTTATTCTCCACTTAGACTCTCCCAATGCATTTATAAGGAGATGGTTAGAACTGGCATATACCACAGGAAGGCTCTTCAAAGGGAACATGTTAACACATCCTTATTCCTGCTGAGTGGAACTTGAAAAAGGCTATTGTTACATTTCTTATGGAGTTCCTCAGCGCCTCTTATAAATGAGCCATATTTAGTTTTAAACAAATTTCCTGAAGTAAACAGTATATATTCCTGATTTTCATCTCACTTGGAGAGCTTCCAAAAAACTTGGAAGTGAATTAGTGTGCAATTTGCATCCAAGTTGTAGCCAAGGGGATGTGGTTTATTATAATACATAGTCCTCCTAATTATTGAACAGCCCAAGAAAACTTGGTCCAGTTTGCATCTGCTGTTGCTTGACCACATTGCCAAACACAATTTGGCAAGCACAGAAATGTATATTGAGCAGACCTACAGTCTAATTTGCATTAGAGTTTGTGGTAATTAGATGAAAGCTATAACTGAATGGGCTTGTCCTCTCTTTTTAGATCACTTCATTTCTAAAAAATAAACAAGAAGCAAACCTCCCAAAGAATTTCCCTTTTTATGTGTCCTTGAAGTTTCTCAATATGATTTAATCATTGCCCAACTGTTAGTTCTGCTTATATGTGAAGAGAAAACTTCTTTCCCACATATTTCATGCGGACTTTCTTTTATACTTCTTGATACCTATGAGTTAATTGTGCATGTTTCAATACATATTTGATGTCATTGTTCAAAAGCATGAATAAGGATACTGCTGATCAGATGTCTGCATTCTTTGGGAATTTGCATCCAAGAATAAAAAAATAGGTCCATCCTCCATTTTTTTCTTTTAACTTTGATTTTAAGTTCAGGGGTCCATGAGTAGGTTTGTTCTATAGGTAAACTTGTGTCATGGAAGATTTTTTGTGAAGATTATTTTATCACCCAGGTATTGAGCCTAGTATTACTTAGTCATTTTTCCTAATTTTTTCCCTCCTCCTAATCTCTACCCTCTGATAGTCTCCAGTGTGTGTTGTTTCCCTCTATGTGTCCAATGTTTTCTTATCATTTAGCTCCCATTTATAAGTGAGAACATGGTTTTCTGTTCTCACTGTTTTACTTTGCTAAGGATAACGGCCTCCAGCTCCATCCATGTCCTTACAAAGGACATGACCTTGTTCTTTTTTATGGCTGCATACTATTCCATAGTGTATATATACATTTTCTTTATCCAGTGGGCATTGATGGGCATTTAGCCTGTTTCTGTGTATTTGCTATTGTGAATAGTGCTACAATGAACATACACATGCATGTGTCTTTATAATAGAATGCTTTATATTCCTCCAGATATATGCCCAGTAATGGGATTGCTGGGTTGAATGGTATTTCTGTCTTTAAGTCTTTGAGGAATGGCCATACTGTCTTCCACAATAGCTGAAATAATTTATATTCCTACCAATAGTGTATAAGCATTCCTTTTTCTTCACAACCTTGCCAGCATCTGTTATTTTTTGGCTTTTTTTTTTTTTTTTTAAGCAGCCAACCAATATTTTATTTAAACCTGTGAAATGCTATGCAATTGCTGGGGAGTGATTTACTTCCAGTTATGTGGTCACTTTTAAAATAGGTATAATGTGATACTGAGAAAAATGTATGTTTTGTGGATTTGTGGGAGAAGAGTTCTGTATTTATTTGTTAAGTCTAGTTGTTCCAGGTCTGAGTTCAAGTCCT
>PVKP010020029.1:0-41413 GCA_004027715.1 Plecturocebus donacophilus | reverse complement strand
TTATAAGAATCAAGGGAGACTAGAGATGAAATTAGATTTTGTTTTGTTTTGTTTTGAGAAAGAGTTTTGCCAGCAGCACTGGGCCCTGTATGTAGTGCAAATAATCACTGATCACTGGGAGGAGCAGGACAGAGTGGAAAGAGTATTAGACTGCCTCTGCTGGTAACCTGGGATACATGACTTAAAGATATTTCCGGGCGGATTGCTAGCAAGATGATTGAACAGGAACAGCTCTGGCACATAGCTCCCAGCGAGAGCCATGCAACAGGTGGGCAATCGCCACATTTCCAACTAAGGTACCTGGTTCATCTCACTGGAACTGGTTAGAGAGCGGGTGCAGTCCAAGGAAGGTGAGCTGAAGCAGGGTGGGGCAATGCCTCACCTGGGAAGCACAAGAGGCCGTGGAACTCCCTCTCCTAGCCAACGGAAGCCATTAAAGACTTTTCCCGGCTCTCTGGCATTCTGGCTCAGATACTGTGCTTTTCCCACAGTCTTCACAACCTGCAGACCAGAGATTTCCCCCAGTGCCTACAACACTAGCGCCCTGGGTTTCCAGCATAAAAATGGGTGGCCGTTTGTGAAGACACAAAGCCAACCACAGCAGTTTTTTTTTCATAGCCCAGTGGCACCCGAAATACCAGCATGATAGAACCGCTCATTCCCCTGAAAAACGGGGCTAAAGACACGGAGCCAAGTGATCTGACTCGGCAGGTCCCACCCCCACAAAGACCAGTAAGCTAAGATCCACTGGCTTGAAAGTCTCACCAGCCAGCACAGCAGTATGTGCTTGACCTGGGACGTTCAAGCTCAGTGTTGGGAGGGGTGTCCGTTATTGCTGAAGCTCAGGTAGGCAGCTTTAACTTCACCTGGGTAAATGAAGTCCCCAGGAAAGTTTACATAGCCACCGGGCGACTGTCTGCAGAGCTCAGTAAGGCCTCTGCAGGCAGACTCTGTCACTAGATTCCCTCCTCACTGGGCAGGACATGTCTGAAAAAAGGCAGCAGCCCATCAAAAACCAAACACCTCTTCTCTTTCAAGGGATCACAACTCCTCACCAGCAAGGAAACAAAACTGAATGAAGAATGAGTTTGGCAAACCGACAGAAGGAGGCTTCAGAAGGTGGGTAATAACAAACTTCTTCGAGCTAAAGGAGCATGTTCTAACCCTATGCAAGGAAGCTAAGAACCTTGAAAAAAGGTTAGATGAAATGCTAACTAGAATAATCAGCATAGAGAACATAAACAACCTGATGGAGCTGAAAAACAGCATGAGATCCTCATGAAGCAAACACAAGTTTCAACAGCCAAATTGATCAAGTGGGAAAAAGGATAATGGAGACTGAAGATCAACTCAATGAAATAAAACAAGAAGGCAAAATTAGAGAAAAACGAGTGAAAAGAAATGAACAAAGCCTCCAAGAAATATGGGATTATGTGAGAAGACAAAATGTATGTTTGATTTGTGTACCTGAACGTGATGGAGACAATGAAACCAAGTTGGAAAACACTCTTTAGGGCATTATCCAGGAGAACTTCCCCAACCTAGCAAGGCAGACCAACATTCAAATTCAAGAAATATAGAAAACACCACAAAGATAATCCTTGAGAAGAGCAACCCCAAGACACATAATCGTCAGATTAACCAGGGTTGAAATGAAGGAGAAAATGCTAAGGGCAGCCAGAGAGAAAGGTAGGGTTACTCACAAAGGGAAGCCCAACAGACTCACAGCAGATCTCTCAGAAGAAACCCTACAAGCCAGAAGAGAGTGGGGGCCAAGATCCAACATTCTTAAAGAAAAGAACTTTCAACCCAGAATTTCACATCCAGCCAAACTAAGCATCATAAGCTAAACAGAAATAAAATTCCTTATGGACAAGAAAATGCTGAGAGATTTTGTTTTCATAATGCCTGCCTCCAAAGAGCTCCTGAAGGAAGCACTAAACATGGAAAGGAACAACCAGGACCAGCAACTGCAAAAACATACTGAATTGTAAAGACAATTGACACTATGAAAAAACTGCATCAACTAATGGGCAAAACAACCAAGTAGCATCAAAATGGCAGGATCAAATTAACACATAACAATATTAACCTTAAATGTAAATAGGCTAAATGCCTCAATTTAAAAACACAGACTGGCAAATTGGATAAACAGTCAAGACTCATCGGTGTGCTGCACTCAGGAGACCCATCTCATGTGCAAAGACACACATAGGCTTAAAAGAAAGGGATCGAGAAAGATTTACCAAGCATATGGAGAACAACAACAACAAAAAGGCAGGGCTGCAATCCTAGTCTCTGATAAAACACACTTTAAACCAACAAAGATCAAAAGAAGGGCATTACATAATAGGGAAGAAGGGCATTACATAATGGGAAAGGGATCAATGCAACAAGAAAAGCTAACTATTCTAAATATATATGCACCCAATACAGGAGCACCCAGATACATAAAGCAAGTTCTTAATGACTTACAAAGAGACTTCGATTCCCACACACTAATATTAGGAGACATTAACACCCCACTGTCAATTATTAGACAGATCAATGAGACAGGACTTGAACTCAGATCTGAACCAAACACGCCTAATATACATCTACAGAACTCTCCACCCTAAATCCACAGAACATACATTCTTCTCAGCACCATATCACACTTATTCTAAAATTGGGCACATAATTGGAAGTAAAACACTTATCAGCAAATGGAAAAGAATGTAAATCCTAACAGTCTCTCAGACCACAGTCCAATCAAATTAGAACTCTGGACTAAGAAACTCACTCAAAACTGAAAAACTACATGGAAAGTGAACAACATGCTCCTGAATGACTACTGGATAAATAATGAAATGAAGGCAGAAATAAAGATGTTCTTTGAAACCAATGAGAACAAAAACACAATGTACCAGAATCTCTGGGACACATTTAGGGCAGTGTGTAGAGGGAAATTTATAGCAACAAATGCCCACAAAAGAAATGAGAAAAGATCTAAAATCAACACCTTAACATCATGATTAAAAGAACTAGAAGAGCAAGATCAAACAAATTCAAAAGATAGCAGAAGACAAGAAATAACTAAGATCAGAGCAGAACTGAAGGAGATGGAGACACAAAAAAACCCTTCAAAAAGTCAATAAATCCAGGAGCTGTCTTTTTGAAAAGATCAACAAAATAGATAGACTTCTAGCCAGACTAATAAATAAGAAAAGAAAGAAGAATCAAAAACATGAAATAAAAAATGATAAGGGGATATCACCACCAATTCCACAGAAATACAAATTACCATCAGAAAATACTATAAATACCTCTATGTAAATAAACCAGAAAATCTAGAAGAAATGGATAAATTCCTGGACACTTACACCCTCCCAAGACTAAACCAGGAAGAAGTCAAATCCATGAATAGACCAATAACAAGGTCTGAAATTGACAGCAATTAATAGCCTACCAACCAAAAAAAAAGTCTAGAACCAAATGGGTTCACAGCTGAATTCTATCAGAGGTAAAAAGAGGAGCTGGTACTATTCCTTCTGAAACTATTCCAAACAATGCAAAAAGAGGAAATCCTACCTAACACCTTTTATGAGACCAACAAAATCCCAATGCCAAAACCTGACAGAACACAACTGAAAATTTCAGGCCAATATCCATGATGAACATTGATGCAAAAATCCTTAATAAAATACTGGCAAACCGAATGCAACAGCAAATCAAAAAGCTTATCCATCACGATCAAGTCAGCTTCACCCCAGCAAGGCTGGTTCAACATATGCAAATCTGTAAGTGTAATCCATCACATAAACAGAACCAAAGACAAAAACCACCTCATTATCTCAATAGACGCAGAGAAGGCCTTCAACAAAATTCAACAGCCCTTTATGCTAAAAACTCTCAATAAACTAGGTATTGATGGAACATGTCAAAATAATAAAAGCTATTTATGACAAACCCACAGCCATATCACACTGAATGGGCAAAAACTGGAAGCATTCCCTTTGAAAACTGGCATAAGACAAGTCTCTAACAACTCCTTTAAAACATAGTATTGGAAGTTCTGGCAAGGGCAATGAGGCAAGAAAAAGAAATAAAGGGTATTCAATAAGGAAAAGAGGAAGTCAAAATGTCTCTATTTGCAAATGACATGATTGTATATTTAGAAAACCCCATGGTCTCACCCCAAAATCTCCTTAAACTGATAAGCAACTTCAGCAAAGTCTCAGGATACAAAATCAATGTGGAAAAATCACAAGCATTCCTATACACCAATAACAGACAAACAGAGAGCCAAATCATGAGTGAACTCCCATTCACAATTACTACAAAGAGAATAAAATACCTAGGAATACAACTACCGAGGGACGTAAAGGACCTCTTCAAAGAGAACTACAAACCACTGCTCAAGGAAATAAGAGAGCATACAAACAGATGGAAAAACATTCCATGCTCATGGTTAGAAAAAATCAGTATCATGAAAATGGCCACACTGCCCAAAGTAATTTATAGATTCAATGCTCTCCCCATCAAGCTACCATTGACTTTCTTCACAGAATTGGAAAAAAACACCTTAAATTTCACACGGATCCAAAAAGGAGCCCACGCACTAGCCAAGGCAATCCTAAGCAAAAAATATAAATATAAATAAAAACAAAGCTGGACACATCATGCCACCTGACTTCACACTATACTACAAGGCTACAGTAATCAAAACAGCATGGAACTGGTACCAAAACAGATATATAGACCAATGGAACAGAACAGAGCCTCAGAAGTAACGCCACACATCTACAACCATCTGATCTTTGACAAGCCTGACAAAAACAAGCAATGGGGAAAAGATTCCCTATTTAACAAATGGTGTTGGGAAAACTGGCTAGTCATATGCAGAAAGCTGAAACTGGTTCCCTTCCTTACAACTTATAAAAAAAATTAACTCCAGATGGATTAAAGATTTAAACATTAAGACCTAACACCATAAAAACCCTAGAAGGAAACCTAGGCAATACCATTCGGGACATAGGCATAGGCAAGGACTTCCTGACTAAAACACCAAAAACAATGGCAACAAAAGCCAAAACTGACAAATGGGATCTAATTAAACTTAAGAGCTTCTGCACAGCAAAAGAAACTGTCATTAGAGTGAACTGGCAATCAACAGAATGAAAAAAAAAAATTTGCAATCTACCTATCTGACAAAGGGCTAATATTCAGAATCTACAAAAACTTAAAAAGATTTATAAGAAAAAAACAACCCCATCATAAAGTAGGCAAAGAACATGAACAGACACTTCTTAAAAGAAGACATTTATGCAGCCAACAAACATGAAAAATGCTCATCATCACTCGTTTTTAGAGAAATGCAAATCAAAACCACATTGAAATACCATCTCATGCCAGTTAGAATGGGAATCATTTAAAAATCTGGAGACAACAGATGCTGGAGAGGATGTGAAGTAATAGGAACACTTTTACACCGTTGGTGGGAGTGTAAATTAGTTCAATCTTTGTGGAAGACAGTGTGGCCATTCCTCAAGGATCTAGAAATAGAAATGCCATTTGACCCAGCAATCCCATTACTGGGTATATACCAAAAGGATTATAAATCATTCTGCTATAAAGACACATGCACACATATGTTCATTGCACCACTGTTCACAATGGCAAAGACTTAGAACCAACTCAAATGCCCATCAATGATAGACTGGATAAAGAAAATGTGGCACATATATACCATGGAATACTATGCAGCCATATAAAAGGATGAGTTCATGTCCTCTGCAGGGAAATGAAGTTGGAAACCATCATTCTCAGCAAACTGACACAAGAACAGAAAACCAAATACCACATGTCCTCACTTATAAGTGGGTGCTGAACAATGAGAACACATGACACAGTGAGGGGAACATCACACACTAGGGCCAGTTGGTTGGTAGAGGGCTACAGGGAGGATAGCAGGGGTCAGGGGATAGAGAAGGGATAGCATTCAGAGAAATACCTAATACAGATGATGAGGTGATGGATGCAGCAAACCACCATGGCACATATATAACTAATGTAACAAACCTGCAAGTTCTGCACATGTACCCCAGAACTTTATTGTATCATAACAATAAAATTTAGAAAATAAAAAAAATTCTAGGTTCTAGTGTGTGCATCTGTAAAATGAGCCTATGTTTCTTCTAGTTTCTAAATTCAATGTTTTCTTTTCTACAGGATCTTCCCCGTGTCTATTTTTTGTACACCATCTTTTTTCTTGGATAATTTTGCTAATTTATTTATCATCTATATCTCTGTGTCCTGTTAGATCTTTAATGAATGACCATCTAACAAAGATTTCATTTCCCTGTATGCTTAGAGAACTACAGTTATATCTCTTTAAAAACATCTAATATAGTATTCACAAATAGAGAAATGATTTATATAAGTAGTCTCTTATTTGTTACAATTTTGCCAGGATGTTATAGTATAAACTTGACTATTTATTCCACATAAAATATCAAAAAATTAAGATTTCCTCTCCAAGTAATTTATGTATCTACAATATCATGTTAGCTTTGATACTATTAAAATTTGGAATTAAATACTTTTTGAAGGATAAAATAACTGTGGGCAAAGCTACCTCAAATCTACTGCTTTCAAAGAGAGTTAACATCAATAAGAAGCAGTCTTTACCAAAGTGGGAGTTTCACAGCTTAAATCTGAAAAGGAACTGTCAAACATTTCTTACTCTCTTGGATACAGCATAAATTAGTTAAGACATAATTACAACTAATAATTGTTACTATTACTATAGTAGGTTCATTTATAAAATATTACTTCTTCCCTAATTAAATGAAGCATTCAGTGCTTTGCATAAGCAATTAAAATATTAAGTAGTTACATTATGCATCTCAAAATGTGAAAACCAAGAATAATAAGCCAGATAATACAAAAGAAAAACAGTGATGTGAAATAAGTTAAGGCAAAAATAAGCAAAGTGAAAACACATTTAAACCAAAACTTTTCTGAAAAATTGAGGTATCCAAGAGGTTAGTCAAGCATGTACACATAATCAGATGGTATTAAATCTAACAGATATAGGGTAGCCCAGTCTAACAACCAAATGATACAGTGGATTGGCTGATTCAAGTTTAGCAAGAGCAGAGACAGACTTGAGAGCACTTTTTCAGGACTAAGTTTTAACTTTCAAAGTGAAGATGTAATCATGAGACTAGAACCCTGTGTAAGGAGGATATGAGAGACAAGCAAATAAAGCTGACTGGCAAAATATCCCCATGGTCCACACAGCATCCTATTCTACCTGCATCATTTAAGGTACCAGAAGATAAACATCTGCAACCTATTAAGAAAGCAAGAAACAAACCTGGAAATAAAAGAAAAGGCTAGAAGAAAAGCTATATCCAGTGTCTGGGGTATTTGTGAGATAAAATAGGGTAATATCTCACTTCATTTCTGGAAAGTCTGAATCCAATTACTTAAAATTAAAAATTCACTATAGACAATATTAACAAATATTTATCTCTTTCTCCTTTTTGCAATCACTCTTCCTTAACCCTTTGTTATTTAGTTAACAGTAAAACATTTCTTTGAAAGGTCACTAAAAATCTATTAAGTATTACATTAATAGGCAGGTCTTCATCCTCAAGTTTTTGACCTGTACCATGATATTATAGGTCACCTCTTTTCGACAATTTTACTTTGGTTCTACAACAATGTACTATTTTAATCTTCACCTTATCCCTTCAAGCTTTTTTCTGTTTCCTTTGGTTTCTTCATTTGCCAATATATTTTCCATATGTATTTAATTACAAAGTGTAACAACGTCTAAAGTGATTTTAGTGCCTCTGATATCTTTTTGAACAAGCCAAGAACCTTAACACACACCTCTAGGTTAGTTTTTTTCCCCTCAGCACTTAGAATATATGATTCTATTCTCCATGACACTTGAGATTTTAATTTTTGAGATGTCTGTAATTGTCCATCATAACTAGGTACTGTCAGGGACTTCAACTCAAAGTCAGACTGCCCAGCAGAAATCTATAAAAAGATGATAATCGTACATCTGAAATACCAAGCACCAGAGGGTATAAGCCTACATGAACAGGCAGCTCAGAAACGCATGCCATTCATCAAGGTTGCCCCAAAACATCTCTCTCACTTCACTCCAATGGTTATGTAGGGATTACTTTATGGCCAGCTGAAGGTGAAGGAAAAATCCTGAGCCTTTATGGCGAGATTATGGATAAACTGGCTTGGTATGCAGGTGCCAATCAAAAATGAGAAGCAGCTGTGTAACAACATCACTCATAAAGTCATTGAATAACACCGGAGAAGAAAAATTTCCCAAAAAGTGAAGCTTTGAGCAGTACACCTAGAGATCCACTTTGTATGAAGTTCTACAAATTCCTTACAGCTTTAAATTCTCCTTCTCATATATTCTTATCAGTCTTAGTTTTAAGATAACATAAAACTTAGTCAAACCGCTTATGCAAAAGAAAAAGGGGGGGGAATTTTTGTGATAAAGATACAGGAGTATTTTATAGAACTCCAAGGCAGGAATGAAACCAGGCCTATGGAAAAATTCTTAAAGAAGAGACTGAAATTGCATCTGGACTATTTCTCTATCTCATCTTTGATCCTCTTGGAAAGTATCATTCTCTCTCCTTTCTCTCTCTCTTTCTCACCAATCTCTCTGTACTATTTCTATTCCTCTAGTAGAAAAATGGCCAGTCTATATCTCCCAAGGTTTTATATAAATATACATATGAGTGTATGTCACAGCTCTGTCACCTGAGAGACTTTTTAAATTTGGTAAAATTATAGATTCTCATGTCAAAAATTCCAACTGGTTGAACTGGAATTAGGTACCTATTCTTGGTACAACCAACTTGGTAGAGTCACCTTATTCAAAATAGTTTCTAGGGGCTCAGTCTTGACTGCGGGAGAACTGAGTTACTATGAGCTCAACAAATAGCTAGGATACAATATCCTCTTCATTCATTCTCCCAATCATTCCAGCTGAAAACCTCCTAAGTCAGTTTAGGCTTATCCTTCTCTTTCATATACTATTAATATATAATTCCGTCACAAAGAATTAATTCATTCTTCTTTCAAAACACAGTATTATCTATTGTTTCTCTATTCTCACAGACTTTATTACTTGCCAAAATGATAAGTCAAAAACAGATATTACACTGTAGTTAAATTTGCATTTCTTAAACTACTGGTGGAGATAAACTAATTTTTTTCATCTTATAGATTTTTAGTATTTGTTTTCTTGGTCTGTATTGTGGACTTTATTGTGTCTCCCAAAATTCGTATGTTGGAGTGCTAACTCCAATGTGAGTGTATTTGGAATAGAGCTTTTAAGGAGGTAATTAAGGTTAAATGGAAGTCATAAAGGTGAGGATTTAGGAAGAGACATCAGGGGTGGTGTGCATAGAGTCAAGGCTATGTGAGGACATGGCAAGAAAGTAGCTGTTGGCAAGCAAACAAGAAAGGCCTTGGGGGAAACCAAACCTGCTAACACCTTAATCTTGGACTTCTAGCTCCCAGAACTGTGAGAAAATACATGTGTGCTATTTAAGTTTCAAAGTTTTTGATGCTTAAAGACCTTTGTAATGGCAGCAATGGCAATCTAATATGGTTTGCCTCAGTGTTCATTATCCATTTTTCTTTTGAGATGTTGATTTCTTCTACTAACAGATCTCTAAGCATTAAGACTGTTAGCCCTTTATACACAGTAAATATCAACAAATATTTTTACCAATTTATATGCCCCCACACCTTTGTTTGGTTTCATTTTGCTTTGAATGATACTTTTTAAACATAGTCCAGTTTTTTGAACTTTTCCTTTATGGTTGCTGCATTTGAAATTATGATTAAGTCCAGCCTTCCTATCCCCCAGAAAATTTATATTTAAATATACGTTCGTCCAATTACTCTTTTTGGTCTCATTTGAATTATTTTCAGTGTATGATGTAAGATATAAATTTTTAAAAATATAGCTTACCATTATTTCTGTACCATTTAATCACTTTTCCACTGATATGAAATCTGTTATCCTATACTAAATACACTTTGACATTCATTCATTCAATAATTTATTCTGGAGGCTATATTCTTCCACATTTATCGTAAAGGAAAGATAATTTTCCACCAAGTTTAAGAAACATTATTTTGGGTGTCTTAAATCATAAAAGACTATGAGAGAAACTTCTTAACATTAGTTTTTAAATTAAAATTGTTTTCAGCTAACAATAAACAAAATGAATAGACACAAAATTATGTTAATCCAGTGATGAGCCTAATTAAAGGAGGGGGTACCATCTGATTTAGTTGAATTACACTAATCAAAAAGAACAGAAATAACGATGGTGAAGAAACTACAAGAAGACTCAGCTTTTTCAGGCTCCTTTAAAAAGAACAGCTCTTGTCCTTCTAAAACTATTCAAAATTCTTTTTTTCCCCTCGATTGGCTTGATAAAATTCAGATAGTAAATGTGTATAAGCCAGTGGGGCTATTTTCACAAAGATCATTGCTTAGTGCTAGGAGAATCCAGAAGATAGGAAGTTGAGGATTGTTTTCTAAGGTTCTCTCAAGAAAGGGGCACAGAGAAGCTCCAAGTTGTACAGGCCGAGCAATGTCCATGTTGGACGTGCTTTGATACCACCTAAATCTCTCCTGTTCGAGTTCAAAGCCAGAACCATTCCAGTGATTTTAGAAAAAAAAAAATTGGGAGACATGAAAACGATGCCAAAGCCACAGCTATTATTACAAACATTCATTATTTTCACTCTTGCTTTCCATATGCAATGCACTCCACATACAGTGGGCACCGTATAAGCACATAGCAAATGTGAAAAATACTGTCAGCATTGCTTTAGAGAAGATGAAACTGAGGTACTAGGAATCATAAACTGTCCAACATCACAGGGGCAAAAAGTTCACCTCAACAGAAACCTCTGACGAACCATAAAAACGTAGCCGAGGAAGCCTAAAAAGGCTGTACCCCAAGTGGGGACGGTAAAGTCACAAAAGACAAGGGTGGGGGTAATCACAGACCCGGGATAGAGAAACCTAAAAGCTCACTCGGCCTCACTACTGCTCTCGAACTTCCTCTGAGGTGCAGAGGTGCGTGTGGGACACCCAGAAGTTGCGAGAAAGGGCAGAGCTAACTGATAAGGCCAGAGAAAGCCCGCTAAGATTTTTTGAAGGCCGTAAGGTAAACATGTTGAAAACTAAAACTACTCACTCTGCCTACACCTAGCGAAAAAGTTGCAGCAAGATCAACAAGGCGTACCTAGCGCCCGCCAGAAGCTCCGTGGCCTCCACACCCGTCCCAGCATACTTTGCGCGTGCACAGACAAGCCCTGGCGCGCGCATTGGCCCCTTCGGCCGCCGTCTGCCGGTAGTTACTATGGAAACCCAGCTGCCATCGCTATGTCTCTGCAAAAGACCCCTCCGACCCGAGTGTTCGTGGAACTGGTTCCCTGGGCTGATCGAAGCCGGGAGAACAATCTGGTCTCAGGGGGAGTGACGCAGCCGGGCCTTCACCACCCCATCTCCTCAACACAAGCCCAAACTGCGACCCGCGAGGTGCACGTAAGCGGCACCGCAGAAGTGTCTGCGGGCCCCGATCGGGCGCAGGTGGCGGTGCGAGTGAGCAGCACCAAGGAGGTGGCGGCCGAGGCCAAAAAGAGCGTTTGTCGTCGTCTAGATTACATCACGCAGAGCCTCCAGCAGCAGGGCGTGCAGGTGAGATTTCCGCGGGGGAGGAAATACGAGCCAGACGACACAAAAGGCTTGGCAGATGGCCGGGCCCCACGGGCCTCTCAAGCGGGAAGGGAGACGTGGAGGGTCTGGAGCGTTTAGAAAGCCTTTGTCGCAAAGGTATTCCCGGGACGCCAGGACCTGGCAGAGTGAATATTTGACCCATTCTTCTCCTAGATGAAGGTAATTATTGGCCGCAGGGAAATTAAAAATAACGCAAATTGGGTCGTTTTTTATCTGGTGATATTTGCTTCAGTGATTTTGTTTTCAAATTTGAAGTGACGAAATGTTAAAACTTGAAATGTTAGTTGTAAATACTTGCCCAAGTGGAGTGCTGGACACTAAATATTTTGTTTGTATTCTGCACCATGGAATTGGCAAGTGAAGAGCATGACCTGCTTCCTTCCAGTCGTGTAAAACTTTGCATGGAATGGTTCTTGAGTATGTTCCGCAAACAGTAAGGTTGGGGAGTGGGAAAGAAGTTGCGTCCATTTTCATTTTATAATGATTCCCCTAAAATTTCTCTGGACTTTTTAGATTTAACTTTAAAAAAAAAAATCAAGCCAGTATTATAGATACCACATATATGAAATATTTCTACTTACTTAGCAGAGATGTCCATGAGTCAAATCACTAAACAAATCTTGCCTTAAGCCTACTTCTAAGGAAAGAAGAAAAAAAAAGCCATCATTTAATCCACACAATAGCACTTTTAGTCATGTTTTAATATCCCCATTTTCCAAATTTAAAGAGGTTAAACAATGCTCTGAACTTTAGTTAGAGCAATATTTGAACTCATGTATTCCTGAAACCAGAATGTAAATTGCTTCCAATTCTGCCAGGCTCCAGATAATTAGAATGAAAAAAAAAAAAAATAGAAATCATAGAGGTCAACTAGTTCAGTTTTCTCATTTTACAGAGTAGGACCCCAAAGGTCAGAGTTGTGACTTATTCCAGGTAACACTGAGTTGGTAAAAGTGCAGACTTACTTTCAGTTTATTGCAAGAAATGTCATACCCCAAAAAAGCAAGTCCTTATTTTTAATAAGAAAAGACAGTTGCATTCCATTTATAATGCAAACATATGAGTTATTACAAAGTCATTTAGACAAGATTTCTTCAAATGATTTTACCAATTTAGAAAAATTCAAATAATTATAAATATGAGTAAAATGGGTTTGATATGTAGAAAAATAGTTCTGAAAAACCTAATAATAGTGCTGCGGTCCTGTTTGAATAATATAGCAAGTTTTTAAGTTATTTACATAAAACAAAAATTGAGCTCACAAGGTTCTGATATATAAAACAACGCAGACTGGGCATTGTGACTCAACACCTGGAATGCCAACACTTTGGGAGGCCAAGGCAGGTGGATCACTTGAGGCCAGGAGTTCAAAACCAGCCTGGCCAACATGGCAAAACCTCATCTCTACTAAAAATACAAAAATTAGCTGGGCATGGTGGCACACTCCTGTAATCCCAGCTACTAGGGTGACTGAGGCAGGAGAATCTCTTGAACCCAAGAGGCGAAGGCTGCAGTGAGCCAAGATGGTGCCACTGCACTCCAGCTTGGGAGACAGAGAGAGAGACTGTCTCAAATAAGTAAATAAATTACTAAGTCCCACTTACAGTAATTACATTAAGATTCAATGTTAAGGCAAGACATAGGAAAGACAGTAACCTCCCGATTATCTCTGCTAATGGATAAAAGCAATCATGTAGATAATTTGTTCAGTAGATAATACAAAATATCACTTATATTTTCAGGATGAATTATGGGTCTTCACGAAGTCCTTATTCATTTTAAACTTTGGAATCCTGCGCTGTAAGGTTTATGAACATCACTTCCCTGCTTAAAGGGCTCCTCATAAAGATGGAGCCTTACTCTGTCCTCATTTCCTATCATCTCCCTCACCTCTGTTGTATTTTTCTTTAAGCATTAGCCCAAGCCTGAGCTATGGAAATAAGGCCCTGTCTCAAAAAACAGAATTAGCCCAAATTCACCTTCTTGGCATTCCTTTCCTGATATAACACTAATCCCTCCCAAACAACACTTCACTCCCTATACTCGTAATAAAAACTTATCATCATTCTTAATTTGCTTGTCTCTTCTCCATATTTCTAAACTTTTCCAGAGCCAAGACCATTTGTTCTTTTTTTGCATTCATCAGTTATGTTTTAAATACATCACATAACATATACTCAGAAAATGCCTTCGAATGAATAATAGAAAAAAAATGAAACACTAAGTGAACAAATTATTCAGCTATATTATAGATCATAGATTTATGAACTTGTCTGAAGGTATAATCTTTACTTCTAGTGTAGTTATCATTGAAAAGTGTTTTAAAGTTCTAAGCAGTATTTACTCATTCAACAAACAAACATTAAGCATTTCATTTCTTTTTTTCTTTGTTTTTTCTTTTCTTTTCTTTTTTTTTTTTTGAGATGGAGTTTCACTTTGTCACCCAGGCTGGAGTGCAATGGTGCAGTCAGGCTCACTGCAACCTCTACCTCCCAGGTTCAAGCAATTCTCCTGCCTCAGCCTCCCAGTAGCTGGGATTACAGGTACCTGCCACCATGCTCAGCTAATTTTTGTATTTTTAGTAGAGATGGGATTTCATCATGTTGGCCAGGCTGGTCTCAAACTCCTGACCTCAAGTGATCCACCCACCTCAGCTTCCCAAACTGCTGGGATTCTCACTACACCCAGCCCATTGTTCATTTACAAACAACACTTAATATTGTCTTAGTTTGTTTGGTCTGCTACGGTGAAAAATCATAGACTTGGGTAGGTTATAAACAACAGAAATTTATGTCTTACAATCCGGGAAGCTGGGCATCCAAGATCAAGGAGCTAGTAGATTTGGTATATAGTGAATGCTAGCAAGAATTACCCTGATAGCTCTGCTTCCCCTTTATTTGCTTCTCTCTCCTACTGTAGGCATAAAATGACCTTCGCAATGTCTGGTCCTCCCTTCACAAAAGTGTTTCCATCACTCAGGATGCATATCTAAGTTCTACTGCAAAAGAGGACTATGAGTAAATGTTGAAGGGACTGTTTAACTCCTTTAACACGTTATAGTATGAGCAACACTAATGTAAGATTCCTCTAACAGAGTGCAGCTAAAAGAGAGACCTTTTTCTCCTTTTTGCTTCACAAAAGACCACCTCAGCCACCATGACACCACCAGCAGGAGGTACTGTCCACAGGAGCAGCAGAAGAGAACTTACCTAATATCATGAAATATCAAGACATACAGTTCTTGCAATGGACCACACGTTTGTGTCCCCACAAAACTAATATGTTAAAACCTAATCCCAACTATGATGGTATTTGTAGGTGAGGCTTTTAGGATGTAATTGGGATGTGAGGATAGGGCTGTTTATAGATGAGAACTCCCAGGACCAGAGTGATTATTAGCAGGTTGCTTGCCCACGGTCACACTGGGAAGTGGCAAAATTTTAACGTTAGGGTCCATGCTCTTAACCACTACAGGATGTTGCTTCTGTATTCTCTTGACAGTGGATAATGGAGGTTTTAGGTAGGGAAGATGTAGCTGATGCTATTAATACCACCACTTACATCCTTTGGTACTTCATATTTGTGTGCATGCAGGCCCAGCTTCCATCTGCCAACATTTGTAAATTCTTTGCCTGAAAGTGAAAGCTTTCCCTGGCTACCAGAATCCACTCTATCTGCAAATGGGGCCAGAGTGTAATGCCAGGGAATTAAAGTCCTCTCCCCCAGCCCCAGCAGCCTTTATCTGAAGGCTGATGTGGAACTAGACTGACTGAGGGAAATGAATGGAAAGATAACCCAGCATCTTCACCTCTTGGGGTAGGATAATTCTGAGGTATGTGTTCCACCCTGGTTCCTAGAGTTTCTCTGCAGGATTAAATTTGAGTTGACAATAGCAGTAATTTGCTTGACAACACATCTTTTAGTGTCTTTCTTTTCTGTCTTGCATACCACTCTGTTAATGGTGTTTTTTGGAATCATCAAAATTAACTGTATGCAAATCTTTGTCTTAGGATCTGTTATAGGGGCACCTAAGTTAAGAAATAGTGGCATTGGCTACCATTTTTCATTATTAAAAATGGTCACAACATGAATGTCCATTTAAGCTACATATTTATACATGTCCTTAATTACAGGTTGAGTAGCCCTTATCCAAAATGCTTTACCAGAAATGTTTTGGATTTCGGAAGTTGTGGATTTTGGAATATTTACATTTTATATATGCTCGTGGAGTATTTGTAATCTGGAAATCCAAAATTCAAAATGCTCCAGTTTTCCTTGAGTATCATGTTGGCACTCAAAAACTTTCAGATTTTGGAGATTTTGGATTTTTGGATTAGGAATCCTCAACTGGTAATGTTCTTTGAACATTAATTCCTGGATTATGTATATTTGAAGGCTTACAAAAAATTTTTCTCTAAAAACATATGTTTACATCTTCACTTGGCACAGTAGGCATTATTTTGTAATTTTGCCAACTTAGTATTTCAAAAAATGATACTGTCATTTCTTTTTTCTTCATCATTTGAACTTTTTGAATATAAATTTCCAGTTCAAAATATTTTGCCCATTTTTCTATTGTCTTTACCTTATTAAATTTATAAGAACCTTAAAAATTAAGATTACAAATAACCTGGCCAGGCTCGGTGGCTCGTGCCTGTAATCCCAGCACATTGGTGGGCTGAGGCAGGCGGATCACTTGAGGTCAGGAATTTGAGGCCAGCCTGGCAAACATGGTAAATCCCCATTTCTATTAAAAATACAAAAATTAGCCAGGCGTGGTGGTGGGCGCCAGCATTTTAGCTATTCAGGAGGCTGAGACAGGGAGAATCGCTTGAGCCCAGGAGGCAGAGGTTGCAGTGAGCTGAGATCACACCACTGCACTCCAGCCTGGGCAACAGAGTGAGACTCAATCTCAAAAAAAAAAAAAAAAAAAGATTGTAAATAACATGTCATATATTGCAAAATTTTTTCTCGGTTTTTTATTTGCTGTCTAACTTAGTTTATAGTATTGAGCATATAAACTCTTAAACATTCAAAATCTTAAACGTTCAAAATCTTAACGTTTTGTTTAGCTAAATTCATTAACTTTTTTGTATCTTTGCATGTAATGTTTATTGGGTGTATTGGGTTCTTCTCAAGCATAAAGCTTTATAACTTTTTTTTTTTTTAAACACAAGGTCTCACTCTGTTGCCCAGGATGGAGTAGGGTGGTACTGTCATAGTTCACTGTAGCCTAAAACTCCTGGGCTCAAGCTATCCTCCCACCTCAGCCTCCCAAATGGCTAGGACTACAGGCATGCACCTCCATGCCCAGCTAATTTTTTTACTTTTTTGTAGAAATAGGGTCTTACTATGTTGTCCAGGCTGGTTTCAAACTCCTGGCCTCAAGCAATCCTCCCACCTTGACCTCCTGAAGCACTAGAATGCCGGGCGTGAGCTACCACACCTAGCCCAATAGAACTATTAACTAATATTTCCTGGATTCTTGAGGAACCTTTGTAGTGCATTAGATATGTGTGCTGTGCTTGGAATTTACTTTGGTATAAGGAAAAGAGTTTTGTTTTCTCTTAAATAGGTAAGTAGCTGTACTGACACTATTTACTGAAATTTGTCTTTCCCTTACTACATATGCAAGAACCTTGCTTTACATAATTGAAAAGTCAAATTATAATATGGGTTTTCATCGTCAAGGCTCTACATATTTTGATGTAGTTCTCTTGGTTTTACCCTCATCTGCCTGCATGATACTAAAATGGCTGCAACATTCCAAAGCCTTAGATTTTATACTGTAGCTTAAAAACAGTAGTCTGTTTTCTGAAACCACATTTATTATTTTTAAATCGTACAGTTCACTGTAAATGGAAAACCTAAACTTACTTTTGTGGCCAGAGAAATGCCAGACTAATTAGCTTAGATTAGGATTTCTGTCCATCTTTTAACCTAATCCTGTAGCAAATCAGATGTGATCATCCTAAATGGTTTATACCTATTCGGGCTTACCCTAAATCACATAGTTACTTCTCAGAGAGAGTAGGAGAAGAATGTATGACATGAGAATTTTGTATTCCTTGTTGTACCTACTGCTTTGAAATGTTACTGGTTATTGCTATTTGTAATCTTCAAATGTTCTTGAATTAGTTACAGAATTAATTAGTTCATTTGATCCTTGTTAGGGTCCTGTGTTAGTACTACACTGTTTAAATTATTATCTTTATAAAACATTTGTAGGGCAAGTCCTCCCCTCATTACTCTTCTGAAAGAAATTCCCTGCCTGCAAGGAACAGAGGGACATGTTAAGTGACAAAATGGAATTATAGTCAGAAATTCCAGAGGATGGAAAATTTCTATACAACAAATACAATTTCTGTTTATATTTTGCATTAAGTTTACAAATTAATTTCAGGATAACAGCTGATTTGACAATGTTGTGTCCCAGTCCATTTATTTAAATGCTTTTTCTGTAAAGTTTTTTGGTTTTCTAGGAATACTCTCCTAGAGTATTTCCTAGAAATACTCTTCAAATTCTTTGACCTAGGCAAAGAATTTATGATGAAGACCCCAAAAGCAAATGCAACAAAATAAAAACTAGACAGATGAGACTTAATTAAACTAAAGAGCTTCTGCACAGCAAATGAAACTATCAACAGAGTAAACAGAAAGCCTATAGACAGGGAGAAAATATTTGCCAACTATGGATCTGACAAAGGTCTAACGTCCAGAATCTATAAGGAATAAACTAACAAGAAGAAAACAGATATCTCATGAAAAAGTGGGCAAAGGAAATGAGTAGACACTTCTCAAGAGAAGCCATAGAAGCAGCCAACAAACATATGAAAAAGTGCTCAGCATTCCTAATTGGAGAGATGCAAATCAAAACCACAGTGAAATGCCATCTCATACTAGTAAAAATGACTATTATTAAAAAGTCAAAAAATAACAGATATTGACAAGATTGTAGAGAAAAAGGAGTGCTTAAACACTCTTGGTGGAAATGTAAATTAGTTCTGCCACTGTGGAAAGCTGTTTGGAGATTTCTCAAAGAACTAGAAATAAAATTACCATTCAACCTGGCGATCCCCCCTTTGCTAGGCATATACCCAAAGGAAAATAAATTGTTTGACCAAAAAGACACCCTCACTTGTATGTTTATCACAGCACTGTTCACAATAGCAAAGACATGGAATCAACCCAGGTGCCCATCTACAATGGATTAAAGAAAATGTGATATGTATACACAACGGAATACTATGTAGTCATAAAGAGGAACAAAATCATGTACTTTGCAGCAATATGGATAAGCCTTGAAGCCATTATTTTATGTGAATGCAGAAAAAGAAAACCACGTTCTCACTTATAAGTGAGAAGTAACCATTGGGTACACATGGACACAAAGATAAGAACAATAAACACTGGGAACTTCAAAAGTAGGGAGGGAGCACAGAAGAGGTTGAAAAAGTAACCAGGCTGGAGTGCAATGTGCAATCTCGGCTCACTGCATCTCCTGGGTTCAAGCAATTCTACTGTCTCAGCCTCCTGAGTAGCTGGGATTACAGGCATGCAGTACCATGCCCAGTTAATTTCATATTTTTAGTAGAGATGGGGTTTCTCCATATTGGTCAGGCTGGTCTTGAACTCCCAACCTCAGGTGATCCGCCTGCCATGGCCTCCCAAAGTGCTGGGATTATAGGCATAAGCCACCATGCCCAGCCAACAAGAGTAAAACTTTGTCTCAAAAAAAAAGAAAGAAAAAGTAAGCAGGTACTATATTCCCTACTTAGACAACAGGATCAGGTGTACCCCAGACCTCAGCATCACACAGCATACCCATGTAACAAACATGCACATGTACCTTCTGAATCTAAAATAAATAAAATTTAAAATATATATATTGAATAGATGGGATGTTTTCCCAAAAGATTTTAAAAGACATTTTTTAAAGTTTCATGATTATCTGCATGTTTATTCTTTTTAATTTTATCCCTATGAATATAATTTTTTGGCTATTGAGATTGCTATCATTATGATTTGTGCTTCCCTATTGATAGGGTTTGGTTCTGTGTCCTCACCCAAATTTCATCCAGAATTGTAATCCCTATGTGTTGAGGGAGGTATCTGATGGGAGGTGAAAGAACTATTCTTTATGGTACTGGAAAGGTACAGAGATGACTTTATGTATTTGTCAAACCTCATAGAGCTGTAAATCACAATTAGTGAAGCCTGATGTATGTAAACTGGGGAAAAAAGGCATCAAAGAGCCTATCACAGGATCAATCCCAGGATAAAATTTATTCTCTGACAAATGAACCCAGTTCTTACAAATGAGTGACATAACTGTGCTTAAGGTGATGGGGCAGGAAGTGTCCTAAATTACTGAGAAATTGTATTTTGACTGGAAATTATAAGGATGAAGAATAAAGATACAAAAACTCTATGCTCTAGTAGGTAAATAAGTCTGAAACTGCTTTAAATATATTCTGGGATTGAACAAATAAGTAAGTGGATATTGGATGGTGGGAGCCACCTTTGTCACTATCAAAGAGGAAAGTTACAGATAAAAATAGAAGGTTAGAATGAATTCTGTGATTCAGTATTAGAGTGGGAAACATCGGTGTGAACTCATGTTTAGCTTTGTGAGCTTTGTGTATTATATAGATGGAAAAATACAGAAAATTTTATATGTGAGTTAGTGTGTGTGTGTGTGTGTGTGTGTGTGTGTAAAACCTAGCTCTGTCCACTGAGAGAGCCTAGAAGGAATGATAACACCAAAAGCAGTGAGCAGTCTCATTATTCTAGGACTGGGCCAGGGAAACTACATAAGCCTGTAACATCTTGTAACAGAAAGTAAGAAAGTACTCAAAGAGTAAAGGAAAGGGGTACATCAAACAGATACAGGAGCCAACCTGAAAGAAGTCCCAATGGCCAAAGCTAGAACAATTTGAGCAACAAAAAAAGTAGTATTTATTGAGTGAGTGCAGGCTGCAATTAGTGACAGGCTTCCAGTTAATAAAGTATATAAAGGGGAAAACAGTAACTTTACAGTAGAGGGCCCTGGCAAACACCACCTTACCCAAGTGACCAATGTTAGTATCTTGAGTAGTGTCATGTGGATATCATGTACTGCCTGATGCATTGTCATGAAAAAGACATTTGATCTCTATGATATTCTTTCCTAAAATTTATAACCATAGTGTAATCATGAGAAAACATCAAACGATGTCAAATTGAGGGACATTCTGCAAAATACATGACCGAAATTTTCAAGGTCATGAAAAACAAGGGAAGACTGAGAAACTGTCAAGAGACCAGAGGAGACTAAGACTTTTTGAATTAATGGAATACGGTATTATGGATTTGATCGTGGAGTAGTAAAAAGACATTTAATTAAAAAAAAAAAAACTGGTGAAATCAAAGAAAGTTTGGATTTTTGTTAATGGTAATCTACTAATGTTGTCTTTTTAGTTTAGACAGATGTACTATAGTATTGACATCAGAGAAGTCTGAAACTGAGATAGATGGGAACTCTGTACTATCTTGGTAACTTCTCTGTAAATTTAAAATTATTTCTAAATTACAAGTTTATTTTTAAAAGTTCAGGCCAAGTATGGTGGCTCATGCCTGTAATTCCAGCACTTTGAGAAGCCAAGGTGGAAAGATCACTTGAGGCCAGGAGTTTGAGACTAGCCTGGGCAACACAGCAAGATCCTATTTCTACAAAAAATATTTTAGAAAATCCTGGCATGGTGGTGTGTGCCTGTTATCCTCCTAGCTACTCAAGAGACTGAGGCAGGAAGATTGCTTGAGCCCAGGAATTCAAGATTACAGTGAGCCATGCTTATACCACACTACCTTCTAGCCTGGGCAGCAAAGCAAGACCCTGTCAACCAATCAATCAATCAGTAGTTAAGAACAAAATGCAGAATATAATTTTATTTATGAAAAAGTCTGTATCTAGATATGTTTATATGCATTGACAGTTTATTAAAATGTTTACTAAAATATTAACAGTAATGGGGTTTGAGAATGTTATTACTTTCTTTTTGGTTGTTTTCTCTAGTATTAGATTTTCTTTGATTAGCATGTATTATTTTTATTTTAAAAACTCATTAAAAACAAAAATAACAGTAAAAGGTACTTTTCTTGCCAACTACCTTTCATAAAATTATTTATCTAATAATTTTTCAATCAGAAGTTTATCAAATGAAGTGCGAGAAAACAATGAGGTGTTTCATCACATACGTTTATATGTAATAAAAGATGACAGAAAACGTGATTATAAGCAATCTATCTAGTACACACCCCTAATTCTTGCAGTTAGTCTTGGTCCGAAAATATTACATGGAAAATTCCAGAAATAATCCATGTTTAAAATTGCACACCATTCTTGAGTAGCATGATGAAATTTCTCAGTGTCCTGCTCCATCCCACCTGGGGATGTGAATCATACCTTTGTTCAGTGTATCCATGCTATATGTGCTACCTACCCATTAGTCACTTGTAACTGTCTTGGTTATCAGAGCAGAAAAAAATAATATACATAAGGTTGGATACTATCTGTGGTTTCAGGCATCTGCTGGAGATCTTGGAACATATCCCCTGTTGATAAGGGGAAACTACTGTACTGTTTTGTACTTAGCTATATTCTAAATTTTCCACAATGAGTAGGTATTACTTTCATAATAAAAATATTGCGTTAATATTTTCATGGGACTAACAGACATCAGAGCTATATTTGGAACTTTAGTCAAAAGCTTTTAACTTAGGTTAAACTTTTTAGAATTTTTCTGGACAACATAAACTGCTTGTAATTAGTTTATATCCTAAAATTTAGATTCAACCATGTCTCCTTCAAATAATATAACTAAATTATTTGGCATAATCATCATCATATATTGATTTGGCATATATTTTGAAAGGTACAAAAAATTAAATAAAATATGTTTTGCTTGTCACCAAGAATGTGAGTAGCTGAAGATTTTATTCACTGAATTAAAAAACCCTTTTGGAAAGTAGATAAGAAATTTAACTTTTTTGTCAGAATTATATGCCCTGTATTTACCCTGAGAATAAATAAGTATTAATACTACTTTTCTAAAACCAAAGTGGCTCAGGTATGTTTCAAGAAATATTTATATCATAGTGGTATAGCATCCACTTTTGGTGAGTGCCTCCTCTATGCCAACTACTTGATACGCATCTTCTCATTAAATCCACAAAACAATGCTATATATGTTGTACGTGGTATTAATCTGATTTTATAAATGTGGAAACTGAGTAACTTGTCCCAAGTTGCACATGATAGGTATTAGGTAATTTTGTAATAAAAAATTTGTAGATTAAGTATTTTTTAAAACTTTGACACTCAACATTAAGTATACCTTATGTGCAAACAGTTGCTCATATATATCACCATATGTTCATACTTTCTTTATAAGCAAATATAAATTATGAAAAGAGTGACATTTATGAAATTTTAAGCAAATATTTATAGATTTCTGAATTTATTTTATGACACTTTTAGGAAAGTTCTAAAACATCAGGCAAAGTTCTTTTGCATACTTTATATCTTTCTGATTTTAATTCGTTTAGGTTTCTAATTTATGTTTTAGAGTAATTGCGTCAAATAGGTAGTAATCATACTCAGACTTTTTCTATTTCAGGCAGAAAATATAACTGTGACAAAGGATTTTAGGAGAGTGGAAAATACTTATCACATGGAAGCAGAGGTATGTACTTATCTGAAATAATTGGAAGCAGCATGATTTTTTGGAGACAGTTTGTCATTTATTTTTATTTTTGAATTGAAATGAATATTGAAAAATGCTTCTCATTATATTGCTAGATTATTTTTCTCCAAATCATTTTGGTGTTATATGTCTGTTTCAGCTTTTAAATAAATTTAATGAGATTTAAGAGAAGTTGTTTTAAATGAAATAAAAATAGCAAGTGGAAAATAGCAGTTAATTGCCACTAAATAAAATTTTAATAATAGTATCACCTAATGCACAGGAAACCATACAGGAGAGAAATTGCTTTTTACATAAAAAGCAATAAAGTCCTAACATGAAGGATTTGAAACGCTTTTCAACATTTGTTTTGCAGTGCAATTTTTCTGTATTGTGATAAGTATTATTTAAAAATGAAAACTAGGCTGGGTGCAGTAGCTCACACCTGTAATCCCAGCACTTTGGGAGGCCAGGGCGAGGCTCATGAGGTCAAGAGATCAAGACCATTCTGGCCAGCATGGTGAAACCCCATCTCTACTAAAAATACAAAAATTAGCCAGACATGATGGCATGCACTTGTAGTTCCATCTACTCAGGAGGCTGAGGCAGGAGAATCACTTGCACCCAGGAGGCAGAGACTGCAGTGAGCCGAGATTGTGCCACCGCACTCCAGCCTGGGCAACAGAGGAAGACTCCTTCACAAAAAAAAGAAAAAAAATGAAAACCATTCAACCTTTAAACAAATTAAAAAGAATAAAACTATTTTCAGTACACTTAATTAATGACAATATTTAGTTCCTACAACTGCCTATACTTTTTACTTATATTTAAAGATTTGATGGTTAGGCTTTTGTGAAGTCAGAATATGTTTTAGCTGTGGTTAGGTTATAGGACTGCTGCTTGTGATTCCAAACATTTTGGAGTATGTTTCTAGTCTGTGGCATCTCCTTGTAACAGGAAACAAAGAAGAGTGGGATTATATTGGAATCTTGTATATTAAATGAGAGAATCTTTGTCTTTTGAAGTAGAAAATATCTCCATCACCTGTTTCTATCTTCAGGTGGATAATACATTATTTTTCCAATTTTAAAGGTGTGACCTTAGGTTCAAATCACTTAGGACCAGATTTCTCAAAGGTGATATAACAAGGATTAGATTAGAAATTAGAACCCTGGATTCTTATCTCTTGAGAAGCAAGTTCCACTGTATTCTGTTTGCTGCCGCAATGCTTCCTGTAATCATTTTGTGATTTCACCACTTAAAATTTTACATCAAGGAATTTTTAAGTTATTCATTATAATTTGAGGGATCCATGTGGCAAAAATTATTCTGTAGTAGTGGAAACTGAAAAATACCTTTCAAAACAGTATGAAGAGCAGTATGATCCAAATTCTAGAGGTTAAAAGCGAATAGTATATTAGAACACGCCTCTAGTAATTATCACCTGTTAGCACTTCAGATTATAATGAATATAGATAGAAGCAACTTATCTTAGTTAAGGAGGTTTATTGTGAAGGTACCAAGGGAATAATCAGAAAAAGGAAACAGTTCCACAACTACACAGCCAGGCTTCATGGAAAACTGGAATGTGTTTGAACCACTGAGTAGTTCTAGGGACTGACCTTCCAGATGCAGAAAGAGAGCATTAAAGCTGCTTGTTTTAAAACATGACTAAATGAGAATATGGCTAAATTCTGTTCCTCTTTGTTCTACTTTACTTACCTTTTTAATGTTTTGTATTCAGATTTCTTAGGAGAGAATCTAATTATATTTGGTATAGGGATTCCAGGTAGCCCGATTCATATCATATCACACAGCCTAATACATGATTGCCCTAAGGTCAGCACCAGCAGTCAGTGGAAACCAGAGTATTGGGATCACAAGATACAAAATGAACCAACCTAAGCATTAGTAACAATGTACGGCTTTATGGCTATGGATTTAGCAAACACTAAAGCCTAACATATAACACATACCAGTATTCTTAAGTACTGTTAAATATATGGAATGGGATTAGATGGTTGGTAGACTGCTACAACTCAGTAACAAAAAAGCAAATAACCTAATTTTTTAAATGGATGAAGGACTTGAATAGACATTTATCAAAAGAATATGGCCAAAAGGTATATAAAAAGGTACTCAGCATCACTAATTATCTGAGGAATACAAATCAAAACTACATTGAGCTATAACCTCACACCTGTTAGAATGACTATTATCAAATAAGCAGAAAACAGTGTTGATGAGAAAGTGGAAAAATTAGAACACTTGTGCACTGCAGGTAGGAATGTATGATGGCGTAACCATTATGGAAAACAATATACAGGCTCCTCAAAAAAATTAAAAATAGAACTACCATATGATCCAGCAATCCCACTTCTGGGTGTATATCAAAAGAACTGACATTAGGATCTGGAAGAAATACCTGTACTTGCATGTCCATTACAGCATTATTCACAATAGCCAAGCTATACAAGCAACCCAAATGTCCATTGACAGATAGATAAAGAAAATATGTTATATACATACAGTGAAATATTATTCAGCCTTAAAAAAGAAAGGAAATCCTACCATTTGCAACATTGCTATGCCTGGAAGACATTATGTTAAGAGAAACGTCAGTGACAGAATGATAAATACTGCATTATTCCACTTATATGAGGAGTCTAAAATAATCAAATCATAGAAGCAAAAAATAGAAGCTGGTTACCAAAGAATGGAGGGAAGAGGAAATGAGATTTCTTACTCAATGGGTATAAAGTTACAGTTATGCAGATGAATAAATTCTAGATATGGGCTATACAGCATAATGCCTATAGCTAACACAATGCACTTAAAAATTTGTTAAGAGGGTAGATCTTATGTTGTGTTAATGTCATACACATACACAAAGCAAAGGACACAGGAAAATTCTGGAGGTGATAGATAGGTTTATTGTCTTGATTATAGTGATGATATCACAGGTATGCATATGTCCAAACTCATCAAATTGTATATTCTAAATATGTGCAGTTTGTATATATAAATTACACCTCAATATGGCTCTAATTTTTTTTTTTGAGACAGAGTCTCACTCTGTCACCCAGGCTGGTGTGCTGTGGCATGATCTCAGTTCACTGCAACCTCCGCTTTCCAGGTTCAAGTGATTCTCCTGCCTCAACCTCCAGAGTAGCTGGGATTATAGGCACATGGCTAATTTTTGTAATTATAGTAGAGACATGGTATCACCATGTCGGCCAGGCTGGTCTCAAACTCCTGACCTCAAGTGATCTGCCTGCCTCAACCTCGAAAAGTGCTGGGATTACAGACGTGAGCCACTCAGCCTGGCCTAAATAAATTTTTTAAAAGATTACACGAGGCCAGGCACAGTGGCTCATGCTTGTAATCTCAGCATTTTGAGAGGCCAAGGTGGGCAGATTGCTTGAGTCCAGGAGTTCCAGACCAGCCTGGGCAACATGGCAAAACACTGTCTCTACAAAAAAATACAAAAATTAGGTGGGCATGATGGCATGCACCTGTAGTCTCAGCTACTCTGGGGGCTGTGGTGGTAGGATCACTTGAGCCCATTAAGTGGACATTGCAATGAGTCAAGATCATGCCACTGCACTCCAGCCTGGGCAACAGAGTGAGACTCTGTCAAGAAAAAAAAAATAAGATTAAAGACTTGAACATAAGACCTAAAACCATAAAAACTCTAGAAGAAAACCTAGGCAATACCACTCAGGACATAGGCATGGGCAAAAACTTCATGACTAAAACACCAAAGCAATTGCAACAAAAGCCAAACTTGACAAATGGGATCTAATTAAACTAAAGAGCTTCTGCACGGCAAAAAAAAAAACTATCATCAGAGTGAACAGGCAACTACAGAATGGGAGAAAAATTTTGCATTCTATTCATCTGACAACGGGCTAATATCCAGAATCTACAAGGAACTTAAACAAATTTACAAGAAAAAAAAAACCATCAAAAAGTGGGCAAAGGATATGAACAGACACTTCTCAAAAGAAGACATTTATGTGGCCAACAAACATATGAAAAATAGTTTATTATCACTGGTCATTAGAGAAATACGAATCAAAACCACAGTGAGATACCATCTTACTCCAGTTAGAATGGTGATCATTAGAAAGTCAGGAAGCAACAGATGTTGGAGAAGATGTGGAGAAATAGAAATAACATTTTTCATTGTTGGTGGGAGTGTAAATTAGTTCAACCATTGTGGAAGACAGTGTGGTCATTTCTCAAGGATCTAGAACCAGAAATACCATTTGACCCAGCAATCCCATTACTGGGTATATACCAAGGATTATAAATCATTCTGTTATAAAGACACATGCACACATATGTTTATTGCAGCACTATTCACAATAGCAAAGACTTGGAACCAACCCAAATGCCCATCAATGATAGACTGGATAAAGAAAATGTGGCACATATATACCATGGAATACTAAGGAGTCATTAAAAAGGATGAGTACATGTCCTTTTCAGGCACACGGGTGAAGCTGGAAACCATCATTCTCAGCAAACTAACACAAGAACAAAAAACCAAACAAACACTGCATGTTTTTACTCATAAGTCAGAGTTGAACAATGACACAGGAAGGGAGCTGGAGGCTGGCCGGCCGGGGGCTGGAGGGCTGGGGAGGGATAGCATTAGAAGAAATACCTAATGTAGATGATGGATTGATGGGTGCAGCAAACCACCATGGCACATGTATACCTGTGTAACAAAACTGCATGTTCTGCACATGTCTCCCAGAACTTAAAGTATAATTTTTTTAAAAAGTCCAAAAAGAGAGCACACAGAAAATGAAAGAGAATAAAATAATTTAAAAAAAAAATTCTCCAGGTACCAAAATGCAGTATTTGAATTTTGATATTCAGTGGACCCAGTGGGTGCCCAACACAGTGAACAACAACAACAAAAAACTCATCAAAGCATATTATTGGAAATGTTAGAACCCCAGGAATAAAATGACCCCAGAAGTTCTAGAGAAAGAAAAATAGTTCACAGACCAAGGGTTAGAAATCTGAACAGCAAATGGACCTCTCATTGTCAACACTGGAAGCCAGAAACTGAAAGGCAAGACAGCAACATCTTCCAATTCTGAGAGAAAACAATGTCTAATCTAGAAATTCTTACCCAGCCAAAAAACAATCAAGGAGAAAGTAATAAAAGTACAGCAGACAGGCCTGGCCGGAACTGTCACGCTGTCCTTTATTTGGCTGGGATCTGATGGATTAATGCCCTCTTAAAGATGTTAAAAATGTGAAACATCACTCCTACATACAAGATCTCAAAACATTTCCCTACTGTACCTGAGGGAGTAAACCAAGAAAGAGAAAAACAGGAGTTCCTAGGTAATGGCAAAGGAATGTCCCAGATTTAGAGGACATGAGGACTAAGGGCCTCAGTAAAACATCTCCCAGAAAAATAATAAAGGAACTCATAGATTACTCAATTTTCCCTACTTATTTGACTTTTATGACTCTTATCAGAGGGTTTGAAGGACATGTACAACTAAGAAAGCAAACAAATAAAAATGAAGTGATTATTAACTCCCAGCAATTCAATGAACACTAGAAGAAAAGAAATGCAAGCACAGTATACTATATTCAGCTGTAAACAACTAATCATAATACAAAGACTAACTATTGATTTAATTAAAAAAAAAGTTTCTAAGTGATGACTTTAATCATAGGTGAATATGTTATTATGAGATGGTATCTCAATAACTATGTTATTGAGAAAGATGGTATCTTGAGAAAGATGGTTGGATTAAAATCTTGGCTTTGTGATTCCTATACCAGTGCTCTTTCCACTTCTTAAATTATTTTCATGTTATAACCTTAGTGTTTACAGGAAGTTTTTTTATTTTTATTTTTTTTTTGAGACAAAATCTTGCTCTTGTCACCCAGGCTGGAGTGCAATGGCGTGATCTTGGCTCACTGCAACTTCTGCCTCTCAGGTTCAAGCAGTTCTGCCTCAGCCTCCCGAGCAGCTGGGATTACAGGTGCCTCCCACCATGCTCGGCTAATTTTTGTATTTTTAGTAGAGACAGGGTTTCACCATGTTGGTCAGGCTGGTCTCAAACTCCTGACCTCAGACGATCTGCCTGCCTCAGCCTCCCAAAGTGCTGGGATTACAGGAGTAAACCACTGCACCCGGCCTAGAGGAAATTTTTAATCCTGTGATATAATAGGTATTCAGTACTGTGTATCAGATAGAAAAAGTGGTAGTATAACCACTCATACAGTTTTCTCCCTCCATTCTTTCCCCATTCTTTTTCTTGCATGCCTGCTATGTGTTAAACATTTTCCATGTTATTCCATCCAATCTTTTTTACCTATTTATTTTTATTATGAAATATTTTATACATATATAGGCATGAATATATAAGACTCATTCCATTTTCAGACATCTGATCAATACATTAAGACAAAATTGACTCACTAGTAGCCATCTATTAGTGTACCTCTCTAAGAAGAAACAAAACAAAGTAAATACTTCTTCCTTAAAATATATACTTGAAGTTCACTTTTATATTGATGCTACTTTTTTCTTTTCCAGGGTAAGAATCCTCTTTGGCCATTTCTTATATGACAAACTCTTTCCTTAGTTAGCCAGTTTCATTCTAAACCATCTACAGCGACATTGTTCTACTTATTATTTGGCCAATCCAAACTAGAGAATGTTGATTATCTCCCTTATTCTAGAATGTTTATTTCTAATGACACACATAAGACTGAATTAACTTTTGGTATTTGCATCATATTGTTTTCTCAATTCAGCTTATAGTCATAATAATTATAACCAGTAAAAGTGTCTTTCTCATGTGCTACCTTTAAATCATATTTCTTCCATCTTATACTTTGTTACTGCTATTTCAGTATGAACTGTGGGATTTTATATTTATTTCTATGAAATTTTATCTTAATTAGGTTTTACCTGTGTTTCTAGTCTGTGTGAAATAGCAGAGAAGTAAGGCTCATAATAAGGAGAAAAATCAATGCAAATCAACTCAGAAGTGACACAGATGTTAGAATTAAAAGACATGGTCATTAAAAGTTATTTTAACTGTAGTTCACATGCTGAAAAGTTAAGGAGGGATGTGCAAGATATTAAAAAGCAAATTGAACATACAGAGATGAAAACTACAATGTATGAGATAATAAATACATTGAATGAATAGGATTAATAGCAAATTAGACATTACACAAGGCATGCTTAGTGAACCTGAAAACATAGCAATAAAAACTATCAATAATGAAACACAGAAAAGAAAGACATAAAAATAAGTTAATAAACTATAGGACAACATCAAATGGCCTGTTATGCATATAATTGAAGTCCCAATGCAGAGGAGAGTGGGGTACAAGAAAAATACTTGGAAAAATTATGACCTCAAAATCTCCAAACTTGTTGAGAATTACAAACTCATGGAGTCAAAATGTTCAACTAACCCTAAGCACGATAAATTTAAAAAAAATACACCAATACATATTATAATCACATTGCTCAAAACCAGTGATAAATCATAAAACAGCCACAGGAGGAGAAAAAAACATATTATCTACAAAGGAACAAAGATAAGACAACAAATTACTTGTTGAAAACAATGCAAGCAAGGAGACAACTGAGCCACATCTTTAAAATACTAAAAGGAAAAAAAAATGCATATATATACATATACACACACACACACACACACACACACACACACACACACACACACACACACATATATATATATATACCAACCTAGAATTTCTATTAATATATCCAGCAAAAGCAGTGCTGAAAAACAAAGACCAATTAAAGACCTTTCCAGTAAGCTAAAAGAATCCATTACCTGTAGACCTGCACTATGAGAAATTTCAGTGACATCATTTAAGCAGAAAAGAATGATACCAGAAAGAAATAGGAATTTACACAAAGGAATGAAGAGTACTGAAAATGGTAACTACATGGGTTTTTTGTAATATAAATCTAGTTAGAAATCTCTATATAAAAGATAACTGTCTAGGCTGGGTGTGGTGGCTCACCTCTGTAATCCCAGCACTTTAGGAGGCCAAGGCAGGTGGATCACACAAGGTCAGGAGTTTGAGATCAGCCTGGTCAACATGGCAAAACCCCCTCTCTTCTAAAAATGCAAAAATTAGCCAGGCGTTGTGATGCATGCCTGTAGTCCTAGGTACTCAGGAGGCTGAGGCAGGAGAATCCCTTGAACCCAGGAGGCAGAGGTTGCAGTGAGCCAAGATTGCACCACTGCACTCCACCCTGGACAGCAGAATGAGACTGTCTGAAAAAAGAAAAGAAAAGAAAAAAAGATAACTGACTAAAGAAATGATAATGATGAACTACAGGGATTGTAACATACGTAAGAATAAAATATATAAAAATAGCACAAAAGTCAGGAAGGGAAGAACAGAAGTACAATGTTATATTCTTGTATGTGAAATGGGATGATATGTCTTGAAGATAGATTGTAGTAAGTTTAACATGTATTCTGTAAATCCTAAATCAAACACTAAAATAATGGAGTTATAGCTAATAAGCCAATGAAAGCTATGAAATAATATAATAAAAGTATCCAAAAGAATACAGAAAATGAGAAAAAGGGAAACATCAAGACCACAGGTTTAAATTTAACCATATTAATAATCACATTAAATGTAAATGGTCCACATACCTTCATTCAAATACAGAAATTTTATATTGTATTAAAAGAGCAAACTCCATTTACATGCTGCCTGAGAGAAGTGTACTTTAAATATGAAGACATAAATCAGTTAAAAGTAATGGGATAGAGAAAGATATACCATTCTAACATAAATGAAAAGAAAGCTAAGTGGCTGTAATAATCAAAGTAGATTTCAGGGCAATGAATATCATAGATAAAGACAGTCATTTCATAATGATAAAAGTAAATTAATGAAGACATATAGTACTAAATATGTATATTTGTAATAAAGCTTCAAAATACTTAAGGAAAAAATTATAGAACTATAAGGAAAAATAAGTAAGTCTACAGTTTTTGTGAAGATTTCAATACCTCCCCTTTTCAATAGTTGATAAAACTATAGACAGAAAATTAGTAAGAATATAAAAGATTTAAGTAACACTATGGACCAATTTGACCTGCTTGACATTTATAGAATACTCCAGAAACAGCAGCCCACACATTCCTTTCAAGTGCACATTGAACATTTGCCAAGGTAGACTGTATTCTAGGTTATAAAACAAGTCTTGATAAATTTAAAAGTATTTGGCCAGGTGCAGTGGCTCACACCTGTAATCCCAGCACTTTGGGAGGCCAAGGCAAGCAGATCACCTCAAGTCAGGAGTTCAAGATCAGCCTGGCCAACATAGTGAAACCCTGTGTTTACAAAAATACAAAAATTAGCCACACGTGGTGGTGCATGCCTGTAATCCCAGCTACACAGGAGGCTAAGACAGGAGAATTGTTTGAACCCAGGAAGTGGAGTTTGCAGTGAGCCAAGATTGTACCATTGCACTCTAGCCTGGGTGACTAAGCGAGATGCCGTCTCCAAAAAAAAAAGTATTTGTGTCATACAAAGTTTTCTGACCATAGCAGAATTAAAAACCAGTAACAGAAGGGTCTCAGGAAATTCCCCCAAATATGCTGAATTTTAAAAACATACTTTTCAGTAACCCATTTGTCAAAGAAGAAATTTAAAAAGAAACTAGAAAGTGTGTAAGGAAGAAATCATGCCAATCTATACAAATTTTTCTGGAAAACTGAAAAGGAAGAAATATTTCCTACCTCATTCTTTGAGGTCAGAAGATAACAAAACCAGAAAAGTGTAATTACAAGCAAAGAAAATTACAGACCAATATCCATCATAAACATGGAAAAATTAAAAACTAAATTTTAGACAATCAAATTTAATAATTTATACTCATAAACGTGCATACACATATGTACACACACATGTAATCCTTTATATGCATGTATAAATAATAATACATAATGACCAAGCATGGTGTATCCCAGCTTGGTTAACATTCAGAAATTGGTCTGTCTAATTCACTATATTAATAGATTGAAAAAAATCATATGATCATCTCAATAAATGCAGAAGAAGCACTTAACAAATTCCATTATTTATTCCTAGTAAAAATTATCAGTAAAATAAGAACAACAGGGATTTTCCTCAAACTGATAAGAGGAATCCATGAAAACCTACAGCTAATATCACTTAATAGTGAAACACTGAATGTTTTGTGCCTAAGATCAGGTACAAGATAAAGATGTTTTCATTCATGTCCTCTTTCACCATTGTACTTGAAATTCTAGCTAGAAAAAGAATAAAAGACAGCTGGAAAGGAAGAAGTAAAACTGTCTTAACGCATGGATGACATGACCATTTTTGTAGAAAATTTGATGGAATCTACAAAAAAGCCATTAGAACTAGTAAGCATCAAAAAAATTAAAATACATAGGGATAAATCTGTTGTAAGCATGTGAAAGACCTGTAAGCTGAACACTGCAAAGCATTGCTGAGAGAAATTAAAGAGGACCTAAATATGGAGAAGCATAATCTCGTTCATGGTTTGGAAGAGTCAATATTCCAGATATCAGGTCTCCCTAAATTGATCTATATAATCCTAATCAAAATCTCAGCCAGCTTTTCAAAAAAATAGAAATTGACAAAGTGATTCCAAAATACATTTGGAAATGCAAAGGATCTAGAACTACTTTGAAAAAGCAGCATCTTTATTTATAATAGCCCCAAACTGGAAGCAACCTAAATGGTTTTTTTTAAAAAAAAGCTGTGATTAGATCATATGAGGAATACTATTCAGCATAAAAGGAACAAAAACTATTATGCAACAATGTGGATGAATTGCAAATACATTATGCTAAATGAAAGAAGTAGTCTCAAAGACTACATACTATATGCTTCCATTTATATGACATTCTGAAAAAGGCAAATCTTTAACAGTGGAGAATGTTATCAGTAGTTGCCAGGGTTTGGGAATTGGGGAAGAAACTGATGAAGGAGTTACTTGAGGGAATTTTTAGGGGTGTCGGAACAGGTAAATTTTTGTTATGGCATTTACAAAGTTCTATACCTTTTTCAAAAGTAATAGAATTCACTAGGCGTGGTGGCACGTTCCTGTAGTCCCAGCTACTCGGGGGGCTGAGGCAGTAGGATCATCTGAGCCTGGGGTTGAGGCTGCAGTGAGCCTGTGATCACACCACTGCACTCCAGCCAGGGAAATAGAAAGAGACTCTGTCTCAAGAAAAAAAAATATGATTAAAGACAGATGGTCTGCATTGTAGAAAGTGAGGTTATCTCATGTGTCTCTTTGCTCCAGTTTATTGCCTGACATTTGTACTTTCTGTTTTACATACTGAGCTTGTGTAAGGGTTCTTTAGAAGAAAAGGTTTATGCTGGGTGTGGTTGCTCATCCCTACAACTGCCGAGGTGAGAGAATTGCTTGAGGCCAGGAGTTTGAGACCATCTTCAGCAACATCGTGAAACTTCCCACCTCTACAAAAAAAAAATTGTGTTAATTAGCTGGGTATGGTGGTACATGCCTGTAATCCTACCTACTTTGGAAGGCTGAGGTAGGATGATTGCTTGAGCCCAGGAGTTTGAGGCTGCAGTGAGCTATGATTGTGCCAATGCACTCCAGCCTAGGCAACGAAGCAAGATCTTGTTTCTCCTTAAAAAAAGACAAGGTTTAGTTTTCTTTATCGAAGCATTTACGGTTTTAAAGTATTGCTGAATATAAGGACTGCTTCCACATATTTAAAGACAGAAGACCCTGCTGACAGCACTAAACAGATCAAGGCAAAAAACTAACAATACATTAGCTTCCACATATAGATCTGAACATAACTACTGGAAGAAGAAACATTTCTCATGATACCAGTGAAGTATGACATACTACTAATCAGGAAGCTAAGGGCATTGATTAGACAAAGGAATCGTGAAAAAGTTATCGGAATTAAAATTTAGCCAAGTAATAAGGTTTAAGTGAAACTCCTCCAATTTCATTTAATAATCTCTGGCTTAAAATAAATTTTTTAAAATTAAAGACAATATAAGTTTGAAAATTCAAAAGCAAAAATCTTAAAGAATAAAATAATTTAGTTAGGAATATCAAATAGGCTTTTAAAAATCTGTTAAATACTATTAAATGACCTCATAACCTGGCTTTACTTTTACTCACATTTAGAGAAAATCTTGAAACAATACATCAGACATGAAAATAATATCGTGTCATTTCATTTACAGGTCTGCATTACATTTACTGAATTTGGAAAAATGCAAAATATATGTAATTTTCTTGTTGAAAAGCTAGATAGCTCTGTTGTCATCAGCCCACCCCAGTTCTATCATACTCCAGGTTCTGTTGAGAATCTTCGGTAAGTTTAAGCACATCTTTGACTAAGTTATTCTTTAAACAAAACTATCCAGTGCTACATTTCATTGAGTGTCATATTAATAATCTCTCCATTTAATTCCTAAGACGGCAAGCCTGTCTTGTTGCTGTTGAGAATGCGTGGCGCAAAGCTCAAGAAGTCTGTAACCTTGTTGGCCAAACCTTAGGAAAACCTTTACTAATCAAAGAAGAAGAAACAAAAGAATGGGAAGGCCAAATAGATGATCACCAGTCATCCAGACTCTCAAGTTCATTAACTGTACAACAAAAAATCAAAAGTGCAACAATACATGCTGCTTCAAAAGTATTTTTAACTTTTGAGGTAAAGGGGAAAGAGAAGAAAAAAAAGCATCTTTGAAATTCCAACCAAATTATATTGTACTTGTATCTTTTTACCTATTTTTATACTTTTTATAATGTTTGCTTTTGTCCTGAATATATATATATATCCTGAATATATATATATATATATATATATATATATATATATATTATAAGATATTTCTTTCCAGAATCTTTAAGTCTTTTAATATAGTCCCACAGAATTCTTATGTTCACTTTCTATTTTTAAAAGACTACTCTGAAAAACACTCTTGGGAAATATATGTGTTATGTACATACTTATATACTGACAGTTCATACAAGTGCATGTGTAATATTTTTATTATAAGAATAAATATTGACCCTTGCATTTCATAATTCTCAAAGATATTTAAGTTAACATTTTCTCAGCCACATTTTTATATAAAACCAAATTTTATATCAAAACTAGGTTTCCATAAGTTAGTTAAATTTTTTAAATTGTTAGACAAAAGTTTTATGTATGGAAAAGAATTCTTATATTCCATCAAACCTAGTAATTTTCCACAACTAAAGATGAGCATAAATACATAATTTTAAGTGCATCCTGTCAGGTCTGATATTTGATTTTACTTTACTTAGAAGCTGAGTAGTTACACTGTTACTTTTTCATGGATGCTAACAGAAGACATGAGATTCCTGGGACAGAAACAAAGGACTATTACTCATGGCACAACAAGGAGCATGAGCATCAGCACATTCTCATTGCTTCCCCTTGTCTCAGGTCCCATGGGGGCAACATGATGTGGCCATATACAATATAGCTACATATACAATGGGCTTTTGTTGTAGGTTAAAAATACTGAGCTTGGAGGGTTCATTGCTTTTTATCATGAATACTTAAACCTGCCCTTTGCCTCATCCCTTACAGATGCTCACTCCAAACTCAATACAGAGAAATGCCCTAAGTAAAGAACAGTCAAGGTCTTGCATGCTTGCTACACCCAGCACTATGTGTAGGAGGGTGAAGTCTTTTGAGGGCTATCTCACATCTAACAGTTTCTTTACTTGGACGGGAGACCATTTTTGTAAGATACAGAGTAACAACCCTGACCTTAACAACTTCACAACATGAATAGAAATTGTGATAAATAACTCATACCTTTTTATGAAAGAACAGTGAAGTGTAATAAGGAAATGTTTTGATGCCAAAAATAAAAGATTTATTATTTGGATCACACTCCAACAGGGCTTCTTAAAGTAATACAAATACAAAGCAAACAATATGTGTAATTTAAAATTTCCTAGTACACACATTTTTTTTTTCTCTGTTGCCCAGGCTGGAATGCAGTGGTAGGATCTTGGCTCATTGCAACCTCCGCCTCCCAGGTTCAAGCGATTCTTCTGCCTCAATCTCCCAAGTAGCTGGAATTACAGGCACATGCCACCACGCCTGGCTAATTTTTGTGTTCTTAGTAGAGACAGGGTTTCACCACATTGGCCAGGCTGGTCTCAAACTCTTAGCCTCATGATCCACCCACCTTGGCTTCCCAAAGAGCTGGGATTACAGGCGTGAGACACCATGCCTGGCACTATACACATATATATATATATTTTTTTTTTTTTAAATAAAACTTTAAAAAAGAAACAGTTGAAACTAATTTTAATAACATTTTATTTAACCAAATATGTCAAAAATATTTCAGCATGTAATATTTTTTAAATTATTAATGAGATATTTATGTTTTATATTATCTTCAAAATCCAGTATATATTTTTACATTATAGCACATCTCAATTCAGATGCTAAATTTTCATCAGAAATATTTGATCTGTATTTAAATAGCCAAAAATGTACAGTTGAAAAAAAAGAGATTCACATACCCAAGTTGTTTCGGCATGCTTAAAATATCTTGTAACTGGATCAAGTATCACTTTTTAAATTAAATAAAATCAAATAAAATTTAAAATGTAGTTTCTCAGTCACACTAGCCACATTTCAAGTACTTGAAAGCTACAAATGGCTTGTGGCTACCTTGCTGGACAGAGCAAGGTCATGCACTGAGATAATAATGATCCTTAAGGCCATTTGAAAGTTAATAGCAAGTATGTCTTACTGCTATTGAATTGCATGTTATCAGGCAATCATAAGCCATGTGTTATGCAGCATAGGCTTTCCATTCTCTATACATCTAGGTCATAGCATTTTTCCATTGATAAATCTGGACGTTTATATACCAACATTACTTTCTTACAGTATATTCCAGTACATAGTGTCCATCTTCACCCACTTTTTAAAGTGGACCTGAAACAATTTGATTCAGATTATTGGAGTGTTGCTATGGGAGAAGAGTAGCAGCTAAGAAGAGTTTGAGTCTAACACCATTATATTCAAATCCTGACTTTACTACTGGAAGGTACACTTCTTGAGAATGGGAATCTTGTCTGTCTTGTTCACAGTTGTGTTCCCAGCCCCAGAGGTAATGTCAAGGCCAATACCAAGTATGCTCTCAAATATTTGCTGAGAAAATTTACTAGCTGGACAAAAGGCAAGGTACTTAAATCTCTTTAATCTTCATTTTTACTTACAAATGAAAGAGACTAATAGTACTTACCTTGCAATGTTATTACAAGGATTAAAGTTGATAAATACATGATCATGGGAACAATGCCTAACACATAGCCGTCACTCTGAAAGCGGGAGCCATTATATCAACTACATTGCTTGATTATTGTCAACTCAATTAAAAGTTGGCTTTTCCAAATCCTCCATTAAGACGAATTTTTAGTCATATTGAAAATAAAGTTATCAATAAAGCAATGTAACATATGTTGAATTTTTGTTTCCCCCAAAAAAGTTACTACCCAATTGTATAGAAAAGTAGAATGAGGCTGTGAATCAAGAAAAAATTGTTCATTTTCAACAAAAAGTCACATGGGCAATGTTTTTTAAGCTATGGGTTCGTGCTATATTTGGTTTCATCATGTTTGATAAAAAAAAAGGCTTCCAACTTAGCATGAAATACCTAAAGACAAATTTTTTTAAGTTAGCAAGCACTTTTTAGAGTTTCCAGGAAGTTTTAAAGATGTTGCTTTCAAACAAAAAAAAAATCCTGTAAAATATACAATCCTATACTTTTTTATAGAAGAGCTTAGGAAATAAGTCCTTCAAAGATTGGAAAGACTTATGTGTAGTATTCTGTATACTTAAGGGTATCAAATTTAATTGTCAGTTGATGACAATTTAATTTCTTGATATATGGCATACACTGGAGTCTTAAGATGAATTATTTAGGGGACCTGTGCCACAAAGCCTACTAGAATAAATCTATCCTAAACTTAATCCTGTTAGAATTTCCTTCTTTTGAAATTCCCACTCCCCCCCCCCAAAAAAAAAAACCTTTCAGGAAAGTAGAAAGTTATAATTTCTATGTTCTGAAAGAAAAAAAAAAAAAAAAAAATTCTAAATAGGATATTTTAAAAAGACCAACTGTATTGTAAGCTCCTTTTTAAAAGAAAATGCTATTAAAATAAGATTTCACATATTATTGATAATTCATAATGAATTTTAGGATTCCATTCAGTTACATACTAAAAATTAATTTTTATAGTAGCAATTTACTTTTATCAGTATTCTGACAGTCAATTTGAGTTCAATGTAAACAAGTAGGACTTGGAAAAGTATTTGTAACTCAAGATGCCATACCTCATATCCTGTATTTATTGTTTTGTAATATTCCTTCTCAGGAACGTGGGCTAAGGATATCCCAATTCTGCCAGACTTGTTGATAAGAATTTAATAGTGAGGAGTTCTAATAGCCTACAAAAACAAAAGCATGAATTATGAGATCAAATGGAGTTAATATGTGATTATCCATATTATAAAATGGAAGCAAATGCTTTATTCCAACAAAAAAGGCCTGTATAAATTAGTTTAATTAAGCTAACATTTAGACATTTGATATTACATATATGGTATTAGCAACCAAATCACTGAGTTTGTTGTTGTTTGAGACAATGTTGCTCTGTCACCCAGGATGGAGTCAATGGCTCAATCAGCTCAGTGCAGCCTCAAAACTCCTGGGCTAAAGAAATCCTCTCACCTCAGCCTTTTAAGCAACTGAAATGTCAGGTGCATGCCACCAGACCTAGCTAAATTTTTATTAGAGATGAGTTCTTGCTATGTACCCCAGGCCGGTCTCAAACTCCTGACTTCAAGCAATCCTGCCTCAGCTTCCCAAAGTGCTGGATTACAGGCATGAGCCACTGCACCCAGCCCCAAATAGCTTCTACTCATAACCTAGTATGGCCTAAATTTATTTAAAATGCCTAGGTAGGCCAGGCACGTTGGCTCATGCCTGTAATCCCAACCCTTTGGGAGGCCGAGGTAGGCAGATCACTTGAGGTAAGGAGTTCCAGACCAGCCTGGCCAACATGGTGAAACCCAGTCTCTACTAAAAATACAAAAATTAGTCAGGCGTGATGGCGTGTACCTGTAATCTCCACTACCCGGGAGGCTGAGGCAGGAGAAACACTTGAACCTGGGAGGTGGAGCCTGCAGTGAGCCGAGATCATGCCACTGCACCTCAGCCTGGGTGACAGAGCAAGACTCCATCTAAATACATAAATACATACATACATACATATATACGTAAAATATCTGGGTATCTTACAAGACTATAGTTCACAGTGGGTAATTCAAATCAGAAACTGCTGTTCAAGACAGATAATAGAAATATTTCAAGAAGGATTGCTTGTACCATTTTATTAGAAGAATAAAGCTCTTATAAACTTGTTTATCAGGAAGATATTTCTGTTTCAGCAACTTCTGGAACCCTTCTTCAACATCCCAACCAACAATTTCTCCCTGTGAATTATCATGAAATATCATGATATATCACCTGTGAATTATCATGAATCCCACATCAAATGAACAAATGCTGGCTTTGGACTCTGAATGTAAGTTGGTTCATTATAAGAGTGAAAAAAAAAATTAAGAAAAAACATACTACATTATTTGCTGCATAGAGTTTAAGCTTTAAATCCCAAAACTTTGGGAGGCTGAGGTGGGAGGATCACTTGAGGCCAAGAGTTTCAGACCAGCCTAGCCAACATGGTGAAACCCCATCTCTACCAAAAATACATACACACACACACACACACACACAC
>PVKP010020028.1:0-41412 GCA_004027715.1 Plecturocebus donacophilus | reverse complement strand
AGTGGGTGGAGAGAAGGGAAGACACAGTCCAGTGCAAACAGCAGGGGACTTTGTGTGTCTGTGTGAGTGCAGGGCCAGCGTCTGGGATGTGGGTCCTCTGCAGCCACCCGGGGCCCATGAGAAGGCCCCTGTGCTTGGCTGGACAATCTGCTGTCATGGCCTAGAAATTCTTAAATTCTGATCGGGGACTTTACATTTTCATTTTGTCCTGGGCTCTGCAAATTAAATTGCATAACCAGTGATGCACGTGTGTGTGTGTGGGTGCGTGCGAGTGTGTGCGTGTGTAAAGGAGGGGGAAAGGAATGCTGCAATGGGTGCTCCACGGAGGGATGTAACTGACAGCAACCGCACCCCCAGCCGGTACCCACCCCACAGTCCTGAGCCAACCCCACACACCAATAAGCTGAGGCTTTGCCTGACAATAGCCCCTCTCAGTTCCAATTAACAAGAAAAACAAACCCTCCTAGCCTTTGGGCTGTTACCCAAACACCCCACACCCACAGGCCAAGGCCCAACACCCAGCAGTTCCACCTGTGGGCTCCCCACGGATTTTCCCAAGGTCCCTTCCACCTTGAGAGTGGTTCCGCCAGCCCAGGAGACTGCCTGCCGGGGTTTTCATACTCCGGGCACGCAATCTGCTCACTCCCACAGCACCTCTGCCCGGCTCTGCATCGGTCCCCACGCCACCCTGTGCACACCCTAAGTGATGGGTTGACTACTCTGTCCTCCCTGGACCAGAGGTAAGCTGCCTGAGGACTGGAGCTGGGCTGTCTTCATCTCTGTGTATTTAAAGCCAGGCTCAGTACTGCTGAAGACACAGTAGGTGCTCAATAGATGCTTGCTAAAGTCATTTATGCACTCGTTCCACACACATATATCATCCAGTGGTGGAGACTGGTCACAGACAAGATTCACATAAAATAAAGAAACGCTAAGAAGTTCCCTGTCTGAGCAGGCACATGTGAGGCTGTGCCTTCCGACTCCACTTTTGAAACTGCTGCTTCTTGGGTTGCTGTTTGCCGTCCTGATAAAAATAGGGCAGGCAGTGAAGTGGAGCATGACAGTTGCGATGCAGTCAGGGGACCTGGTTCAGGTCCCACTCAGCTCAGTGACCTTGGGCAGGCCACTCCCCCCCGGACCTTGCTTGCCCGTGGGTCAGGTGAACGAGTTGGAGGCAGAGCTGCACTATCCAATCCGGTAGCTGCTCACCTCAAATGTGGCTGGTGACACTCAGGGACTGAATTTAAAGCTTTATTTACTTTTAGTTAATTTAAATTTGAAACAAGATACAAGCTTCAGATGGGAGAATATTTTTTTTTCGAGACAGACTCTCGGTCTGTTACCCAGGCTGGAGTGCAATGGTACGATCTCTGCTCACTGCAACCTCCGACTCCCGGATTCAAACAATTCTCCTGCCTCAACCTCCCGGGTAGCTGGGACTACGAGTACCCACCACCACGCCTGGCTCCTGGCTAATTTTTGTATTTTTAGTAGAGACGGGATTTCACCATGTTGACCAGACTGTCCTCGAACTCCTGACCTCAGAAGATCCCCAGACCTCGGCCTCCTAAAGTGCTGGGATTACAGGCATAAGCCGCTGCACCTGGCCATTTTTAAGTGTATTTGGAATAACTTGCATATGTGAACCTACTTTTTTCAATTGTAAATGTAATAAAATCTGAGCACATATCAAGTATCTCACAGCCTGGCAACATAGGGAGACCCCGTCTCTACAAAAAATAAAAAAATAAATTAGCCAGAGGTGGTGGGGTGCACCTGTAGTCCCAGCTACTGGGGAGGCTGAAGTGCAAGGATGGTTTGCGCCTGGGAAGTCAAGGCTGCAGTGAGCCATGATCACACCACTGCACTTCAGCCTGGGCAACAGAGCAAGTCCCTGTCTCAAAAAAAAATAAAGTATTTCTGGGAAAAATGTAGTATTGGGAATGGGACTAAGATATGCTGCAAGCGTAACAGATTTCAAAGACTTAATTTCAAAAAGGTCATACTTTTAATATTGATTACATATTGAAATGATAATATTTTAGATAGAATGGGTTACATAAAATGTATTATGGTGATTAATTTCACCTGTTTGTCTTCTTCATTTCTAGTGCGGGTACTAGACAGTTGAAAGTTACCTATGTGCTTCATGTTCTACTTCCACTGGACGTCGCTAGATTAAGGAATCTCTTAAGGTACTTTCTTTTTATTTTTATTATTCTGATAATCTACAAATCTACCAGGAATCATTAACTCCTATGGGTTTGTCTTTCTGCCATCATACCCTTCCTCGTCCCTTTCCTCTATTGGCACCTTGATTTTCCAAAGGAAAATTGCCTCTGTGGGATCTTCACCCCAGCAATAGGAGTGAGCATATGGCCCAGGCCTGGCCCATCAGAGCAGAGCACTCTCCTTTGACCAACGTGATTGGTTCAGAAATGACACATGACCAGCTGGCAGAGCCAATGAGACTTTAGTTGATTGCAAGTTTGGAAATGAGTTGGGCTTTTCCATTGGGGTTGTTAAGGAAGGGAGGGAGCCCTAGACCTACAGGCAGCCATCTTGCCACCATGCATGAGCAGCGTGTCTGAGAAGGAAACCATCGAAAAGAAGGAGAAAACCAAGAGTGAAGAGAGTCATGACACCACTTTCTCTTCTGGCATTTTCACATGCCCTTCTCACACCCGTCCCCCCCCAACCTGCCCCTACCTCCAAGGACCCAGTAAACTCTTCATCCGTCCAGCCTCAGCTGGCCTTGTCAAGGTCACCAGTGGACTCTGTGTTGCCAGATCCAGGGATTACTTCTCTGTCCAGCTCTTGACAACACTCAACATAACCAACCATTCCCACCCTCTTCAAAGCTCTCTCTTTCTCTTGGCTTCCATGGTGCCTCATGCTCCTCCTCCTGCGTCACTGGCCACTTCTCAGTCTCTTCTGTCATTTGTTTGTTTTTTCATGTGTTCTTTCCCCAAGTATTTACTAGGAGCCTTCTATGTGCCAAGCCTTATGCTATGCAGTAGGCGGTCAACAGAGCAAAACTCCTGCCCTCATAGAGTGACTTTCTGGGGCAAGTTTTCTTTACTGATTCTCCACTTCTGCTCAGCCCCAAAACATTGTCATGTACTGAGGCTCAGCTGAGAACCCCATGCCTTTTCCATCTTATCCTGTCTCATGCTTTAAATTCCATCTACATATTGATGACTCCCAGATGTTTATCAATAGCTCAGGCTGGGGCCCTGAACTCCAGACTCACAGATCCAACTGGCTACTTGACATAACCACTGGGTTATCAACAAGCTGTCTCAAGCTTAATGTAGTCAAAACATAACTATTGATTCCTCCATTGCCAGCCTCAACCTGTTTCTCCACTTGCCATTCTCCGTCCCAGTCAATGGTACCATATCCACCCAGTTGCTCAGGCCAAAAACCAAGAGTCATCCTGATTCCTATCTCTTCTCCTCACCCTCTTCTCCTCAGCAAGTGCTGACAACTCTGGCTCCAAAACGGACCCTGGAATTGTCACTTGTCTCTATTTCGGCTCCTATCACCCTAGTCCAGACCACCATTAACACTCCCTGGACCACTATCATGACCTCCAAACTGATTTCCCCTCTTCCATTCATGCTCAACCCGCCCTTCAGCTCTTCATATAATAGCCAGAGTGATCTTTTAACCATGTAAATCAGGTATCACTCCTCTCCTTAAAACCTTCCGGTAAAGAGCGTGGGGTATTTAGAACATTTATAAAAGACAATGGATTAGTAATTCGAATATATAAACAACTCCCGCCAGTCAGTTAGAAAAAGACAATCTTTTAGAAAACTGGACAAGGGATATGAACTGGATTCACAAGAGAAGAAATTTCAAGACGATTCACAAGAGAAAAGCCAATAAATAGAAAATTACATGTTTAACCTCACGAGTAATCAGGGAAATACAAATAAAAACGAGTTACCAATTTATATCCAAAACATTGTCAAAAATTTTAAAGGCTGGCTCTACCAGTTGTTGGCAAGGATATAAAGAAATGGGAAGTTTGGGACATTGCCATTGGGAATATAAAGCAGTATGACAACTTTGAAGAACCAAGTGACAACATATAATGCTGAAAATCGGCACACCCTGCAACATATTAATTTTCCATTTCAGAATCAGTTGTAATAATAAAAAACACGGTATGACCTAAGTAGCTACCAATATGAGAATGGATGAATAAAATACGAGTGTGTGCCATATAATTATATATAGTAGGTAAAGAGAAATTAACTAAAGTTATACTTATAAAACATCGTCCGAGGAAAAGAGGTGAGCCATCAAAAGAAAGTGCATTCTAAACTTTAAAAAGAGAAATGGCCAGGTACGGTAGCTCATGCCTGTAATCCCAACAGTTTGGGAGGCCGACGCGGGTGGATCACTTGAAATCAGGAGTTAAGAACAGCCTGGCTAACAGGGTAAAACCCCGTCTCTACTAAAAACACAAAAAGTAGCTGGGAGTGGTGTTGCACGCTTGTCCCAGCTACTCGGGAGGCTGAGGCAGGAGAATCACTTGAACCCAGGAGGCGGAAGTTGCAGTGAGCTGAGATCACACCATTCCACACCAGCCTGGGTGACAAAAGGAGACTTGAAAGAAAGAAAGAAAAAGAGAGAGAGAGGGAGGGAGGGAGGAAAGGAAGGAAGGAAGGAAGGAAAGAGGGAGAAAATGGCTTCTTTTTATGCTTGAGGTAAATCCTAACTTCTTGCCCTTCTTTAGCCATCTCCCTAACTCCATCTTATCCCATCCCGTAAGCTGTGGCCACTCTGGCCTTCTTTCAGACATCCTTTAGCACAGCATTTTCATGCCCACCATCCAGCCTGTCTTTGAACCTTACTGCCTCTGCCTAGCACTTAAACTTGATCTTCCCCTAAGCCTCTCTGTCACCTCCAGACATTCCTGTGTTTGTCCATCTATTTGCTTCTTCTGGGGCCAGGGTTTTCAGTTTCCATTGTTTTCTTAAAGGCGTCTATGACACAAACACATGAAAATTGTTTTTGTAACACTATCCTCTTTCCGTTGGGGTTATAACTGGACCAGGTCCTCTAGACTGTAGGCTGCTCGAGAGCTGGAGGCTGCCACGTCCACCACTGTTTCCCAAAACGCGAGTGCAGGGCCTGGTGTGTAATAGGTGACTCTCAGTGAAATCCTGAATGAATGACAAATGAATGAATGACAAATGAATGAATGAGTGAGTGAAGGAATGCATGCATGCTTTTGGAGCCTGGAAATCAGGCCCATATTCACTCCCAGATCCCTTGGGTGCCTGAGATATCAGACACTGGAACAGACAGGGAACAGAAAGCTGGCCTCAGAGCAAGGAAAGCTGAGTGCTTGGCTCCCCGAGGGACCAGCAGGGCCCTGGAGGGGGGCTCCGCTCTTGTTCATCCTGAGCCCAAGGCGATGGGTCAGGATCCGTTACTGCTGCACCCTGCAGAGACTGCCTACCTCCTCCCTCCACCTCACCCCGGAAGGAAGGCTGCAGGCACAGCCTCCTTGAAGATGGCTTTGGTAGCAGGGGTGTTGCCCCCAAGATCAGTGCAATAAACAAGCTCAGGCAGCCCCATGGAAACCCCACAACAAGGCACCCAAACAGAGACCAAACCCTTCTCAGGAAACTCAAGGGGTGAGGAGAGGTGTCTACTTCAGCAGTGACTTAGGAATCTAGAAATTCCGGTGGGGCCAACTGAGCAAGGGGTGCAGGACACCCGTCCTCATTCCACAGAGAGAAATCCCAGGCTCCAAGACGAGTCCCCATTTTCCAGGTGGCCAGAGCCTTGTCCAAGGCCGCAGAATCCCACCCACATTCTTCATGGGGCAGGAGCAGGGGGTGAGGGACACTGCCACCCAGAGAATAGTGGGTCCCCAACCTTTTTGTTTACTCTCAAAATGTATAGATTTATGTATCTATAAGTTATAGAAAAATTCCATTTTTAAATATATATGCACATAAAAACAAAAGCTCATTTTACGTATCCACAGTGGTACACACCTCCCTGGGAAGTTTATGAAGGAAGTCTAAGCTCCTTCGTGGCTGGGCCCCCAGGTATCACGAGAAATATTTAATACCACTGGCCACCATTGATTGAGGCCTACCACATGCCAGGGTTTGTGCTACATGATCTATATTTTTAAAAATTGAATCATCGCAATGCCTATGAGCCCCACTTGACAGAAGAGGAAACGAGGCAGGGAAGGCCAAGTGACTTACCAAAGTCGCCTTGGCCAACCAGCAGCAGAGCTGAGATTCAAACACAGATCGTCTGATTCCTGTGACCTTAACCTCCACTTTAAGGATGTCATTTATGAAGCCCAACTCAGACACCTGGGGCTGCACCTGATTTATATTCAGTTCTCACAGAAACCCTGGCAGGGGATCTACGTTACTTTTCCCCTCTTACAGAGGAGCAGACTCAGGAAGGCTAAGTAAGCTGCCCTAGCTCACACAGAGAGGTAAGTAACGGCAGAGACCCACACCTATCTGATTCCAACATTCTCCCACGGAGACTATTTTCCCAGTCAGGACTGAAGGCTAAGCCAGTTTGACCACCCCCATCCTCCACCCCCTATCTCTGAGTCCAGAGTACAGCCAAGTCCTTCTCTAGGTTGAATTTCTCAGACACAAACCAGCACCTAAAACGATGACTAGCAAATAGTCTGAGCTTGATGAATGAATGAATGAACAAATGAATGAATGAATGAATGAACGAATGAACTAGAGAACACATAGATGAATAGATGAATGAATCTCCCCTGATGACATTCTCTCCTCTCAGAAAGAAAGAGTCTGTAATTTCCACCATGAGAGGCAGATCCAGGTGCCCACCAAACACTTCCATGAGGTCTGGAGACCATGAAGAGCTGTGGTCTAGGATGTGGCCTCACCATGTGCTTCTGGAGAAGGAGTCCTGTTGTTTCCACAATAACCCAGCCTTAGTCCACAGAGCCTGTTTATACTCATATTTTCTCGGGCTTCTCTCCATGGCTATGGTGAAGTAGGTACTACCCTCCATTTTACAGGTTGAAGAGCCTGCAGCCCAGAGCGGGGAGGTGAATTGTCCAAGGTCACACAGGAAATGGGTGGCAGAGTCAGGGGCTCACCTTTCTTCTCACTTTCTCCTCCAGCCTACTTCTGTGTATTGGGATCTGACCTTAAGTCGCCATGGTTGAGGGATGGAATTAGAGGTTTGTCCCAAGTCCACAGGTCAGGAAGCAGTATCCTACTCCTCTTTTAGAGAGAAATAAAATGGAAAGAGACACTGGAAGGGATCCCAGCCAGGCAGCACAGCCAGGGCCAGAGGCCTCCAGAGAGCCACAGGGTGTGTCCCAGACAGTCAGGCTAGGAACCAGGAAGAATCAGGGGCATCACCCAGGGATGGCAAAACAGGCACAACCCAGTAACAGGTAGCCCCAAGAACCAAGGCAAGCAGAATCATCAATGGGCCCTTCCTCTCCCCTCCCACTCACCCCTCCTGGTGGGGCACAGTATCACTGGAGAAGCCAGATGCCAGATGATGGGCTGGGAGGGCAGAACCTTTCCTAGAATGGGCATGGTGCTGCGGTGCCTGGCCCTGCTGCCAACCCAACCCAGCCCGGCCCAGCCAGGCCCTCACCAGACAGCCAAGCACAATGGCTCTCTCAGGCAGACAGACAATTCAACCCTTTCAGGCCAAAGGCAGCCGGGTTGGCATTCCCTGCACCTCTGTTTCTCTCTGGCTCCTGTAAGTGAATCACTAAGAATTAATGACCCTGGGAACAATGAATGGGGAGCAGGTTTGGGTTCTTTTTGAGCAGACAGAAAACTGGATCCTAGAAACACCATTGCATTCCTGCTGATGGAGACCGGATCGGTGGATGTTCCAGGGTCATACTCAAGAGTGCACAGAATCATTACTGTGGCCATCCGAACCACAGAGCATGAGGGCCGCAGCCTCATGGATTATTTGAGCCACAGATTGTTCTAATCACACAGCCACAGAAATCCAGTATCTCAGAACCATCAATTTATAGAATCCTAGAATCACCAGCTTAAGGAACTACAGGCTTCCAGGACCATCAGTCATCAGTTGCCAGAACCCAGCTCCTTGGAGCAGGAAAAGAGCTGCTGGGATGAGAGATGGTTAGAGACCATCCTGTCAGAGGTCTCATTCTGCAGTTAGGTAAACCAAGTCAGCTGATCAAGGTCGAAAAGCTAGGGCTAGTACCGAGGCCTTGCCACCCCCTGTCCTCACTTCATTCTAAAGAAGAGGGCAGGAGTGGCAGCAGCCTCAGCTCCTGGACACTCGGCCCCTCAGAGTTTAGCCTGGTCCCCCTGGGAAGGATTATCTGACACTGCCAGTGCACTTGTGGCCAAGCCCTTCCACTGCATCCAAACCAGAAGCTTTGTGGACTCTAATGGCAGGATGATGTGTTTTGCAAGTCTGGACAGGCCTGGATTCTTTTAACCAATCCTCCACTTCCTCACCTAATAAGGGAGAATTGTGCAACCTTATGATTTTACCTGGGCCCCTGCCTACTGGTGATCACACAGGAGAGAGAGTCAGTCCTCCTGGGTTTCAGCCTAAGAGACTCATTGCCTCACCAGGGTCACTTCAGTTCACTGCCAAGCCACGGAAGGAAATCCAGCCTCACTTTCTAAAGGCCTATCACATGCTAGGCTCAGGAAAATTACTAAGATGAGAGGGACCCTATGCCCACCTTTGAGCCCCTTAGAGTCCACTGAGACAGTCAGATATCTATGTGATTATATTAATATGTCAAGGCAGAATTGATGGTACTACACAAAGAAGAGACAGAAATTAAGAAAAGCTTCATGAGAGAGGGGTAGCATTTACACGGAGCCATTCAATCGCTTTTCTACATGTCACTTCCTGACTTCTGCTTCTGGCTGTGATAAAGTAACAAGGACTGGACTTACCTTCCCATCTCAAGCAACTAAAAAACTGAACAAAATCAGCTGGGCATGGTGGCTTACGCTTGTAATCCCAGCACTCTGGGAGGCTGAGATGAGTGGATGATCTGAGGTCAGGAGTTCAAGACCAACCTGACCAACATGGTGAAACCCCATTTCTACTAAAAATACAGAAGAAAAAAATTAGCTGGGCATAGTGGTGCACAGCTACTCGGGAGGCTGAGGAATGAGAATCACATGAACTGGAGAGATGGAGGTTGCTGTGAGCCAAGATCGCACCACTGCACTCCAGCCTGGGTGACAGGAGTGAAACTGTCTCAAAACAAACAACAACAATAAAAAACTGAACAAAATCCATGAAATAACTGTTTTTAATCATTGAAAAACAGGAATGACCTGATGTGACTCCTAAGAGAAAATAAATGAAAGGAGTCCTGTGTTTGCCTTGGTTTTTCTTGTTGTGGTGGTGGTGGTGGTTTTGAGACGAAGTTTCACTCTGTTGCCCAGGCTGGAGTGCAGTGACGCCATCTTGGCTCACTACAACCTCTGCCTCCTGGGTTCAAGTGATTCTTCTGCCTCAGCCTCCCGAGTAGCTGTGATTACAGGTGCACACCACCACACCTGACTAATCTTTGGATTTTTAGTAGAGACAGGGTTTCACTGTGTTAGCCAGGATGGTCTCAATCTCCTGACCTCATGATCCACTCACTTCAGCCTTCCAAAGTGCTGGAATTACAGACGTGAGCCGCCATGCCTGGCCAGGTTTTCTTCCTGGAGTTATATTCCAGACCCTTGCTTGAGGAGAGGCATACCAAGCAGAATATAGTATTTCTGCAGAACTGAGGATTTGGAGATTGGAGTTCAGGGCTTCAGTCAGAAGTTGTGTGGCACAGTTCCAGAAAGGAAGATGCTCTGCAGAAAATGAACCTGGAAATCTGCATGGGATCTTTTTGAGTTGTTGCCGAGTCCTAGGTCACACATACATGCGATCAAACCCAATGAGACTGAGCAAAGAACAACTGGAAAGTTGCAGGCTGAACAATCCCCAGAGTTGGCACAGGACAGGAGACATTGCAGCCCTTTAGAGTGGTAAGAACTCATTGAAAATCCATGCAAAGCTGGGCATGATAGCTCCCACATCAAATCCTAGCACTTTGAGAGGCCAAGGCAGGAGGATCTCTTGAGCCCAGGAGCTTGAGCCTAGCCTGGGCAACATAGTAAGACCCTGTCTCTATTAGGGAAGGAAGAGGAAGAAGAAGGGGGGGGAGAGAGAGGGGGAGGGAGGACAAGAAGAGGAAAAATAGAAGAAGACAAAAAGAAAATTTATTCAGTGGAGACTCCATAGCTCAGCAGCAAGCTGAGCTATCCCTAGCATGAAGGCCAGTTCAGACCAGCCATACCAAAGCTTAAAAACAGGCTTCAAAGGGATCAAGCTGACCTGCAAGTAACTTAGGTCCCTGATAGAACAAAGCCCAGTATTCTTTTAAAGGAAGACAACAAAATTGAGACTCTCCATAATGAAACATTCACAAAATCTAGCATCCAGTTAAAAATCACTATACATACCAAGAAGCAGAAAAGTGTGACCCACAGTCAGAAGAAAAATTCGTCAATAGAAGTGTACCCAGAAATGACAGAAATTATGGAACTAGCACACAAAGATGTCAACACAGTTATTACAAGTATGTTGATGTATTTATGGGAAAAGATCATCATAATGAGAAAATAAATTGAAAATATAAAAAATAATTAAGTGGAACTTCTAGGAGGGGAAAATATGAGTCTATAATGAAAAATTCATTGGATGGGATTACCAGGAAATCAAACACTTCAGAAGAAAAGGTCATTGGCCCTGTAGGTACAGCAATAGAATTTATCTAAAATGAAGCACAGAGAGAATAAAAAAGCCTGGAGAGAAAAATGAGCAGAGCCTAGTGACCTGTAATAAGACATTAAATGGTCTAATATATGTAATTGGAGTTCAAGAAGGAGAGGAGAAGAGAGAGATGGTAACAGGAAATGTGTTTGAAGAAATAATGGCTGGAAATTCTCTAAATTTGTAAGAAAAAAAAAACAATAAACCCACAAATCCCAGAAGCTTAACAACCCCCAAGCAGAATAAACATAAAACTCCACACCAAAGCATATCATAATCAAATTGCTAAAACCAGTGACAACGAGAAAATCTTAAGAGTACGCAGAAAAAAGACATGTTACATACAGAGAAATTATGACAAAAATTCAGATTTCTCATCATAAACTATGCACGCCAGAAGACAATGGAACCTCTGTAAAGTGTTGGGGAAAAAACAAACAAACAAAAAAAAAAACTGTCAACCTAACATTCCACATCCAGCAAAAATACTCTTTAAACAACAACAACAACAAAAAAGAGAAATAAAAACTTTTTCAGGTAAATAAAAGCTGAGAGAATTTGTCACCAGCAGACCTGCACTACAGGAAATAGTAAAGGAAGTTTTCCAAGTGAAAGATAAATGATACTGGGTGGAAACCTGAATCAACACAAAGGGCTAAAGAGTGGCCAGAGATGGGAAACATGTCAGTAGTTGTAAAAGTTTTCCCCTTGTTTTTCAACTTCTTAAAAATATGCCTATTTAAAGCAAAAATAATAACAATGTTTGGGGGTTTATAAGGTACATAAGAGCAAAATGTATTACAACTGTATCACACAAAACACACAGAATGTGGATGGAAGTATTTCTACGTTTCTTACATTATCTATTGTAGTTTATTTTTGTTGTGTCAATTAAGCTTAGCTACATTTTTAGAATTCCTTTCTCTGTATAGTTTTGAATTAGTGTGGATCACTAGACACATTTGCACAACATTTGCAAGGGGAAGCAAAGCAATAGCTGCCTATGTTTTCTTTTTGTTTTTGGTTTTTTAGTCTCAAAAATCTGGGGCAGGTACACCAGTGCTGTCACAGCTCACATATGCTGTCACTTAACTACTGGGTCACCTCATTGTCATGAGGCAGTAGCTGGGTCCACAGCTCTCCCGGTTTCCTCTGGGCCGTCCTTCAGTGCGCCTGACTCCTGACCCAGGTGCAGCTTCATGATGAAAAGCCTCCCTCTCCTATAGGTTACCTCATCATTGAAGTTGGCCTCATGGAAGAGGTGAGAGACCACACGCAAGTTCTAGTTTGTTGCGGCTCTTCCCTATTGTTTCCCAATTTAAATACATCTCCCCTTCCCAAGTGCCTCCTCTGCACGGGCAGTATAGCAGCACCAGACACACAAAAAATAGCTTTTATAGACTGTTTAGCCAACTCCGTATCATTGTGTAAGGACAAATTCCTAAAATAAATCTCTGATTTTATATCACTCTCAGCAGTTCTGTTTCTCTGATTGAACCCTAACAAATATGTAAAATGGCATAATATTTTGTGAACATTATAAGTTAAAGTGCATGTTATTATTATTATCATTGTTATTTTAGAGTAATGAGTTCCCTCTATCACCCAGGCAGGAGTGCAGTGGCATGATCATGGCTCACTTCAGCCTCAGTCTCCTGTACTCAAGTGATTCTCCTGTCTCAGCCTCCTGAGTTGCTAGGACTACAGGCATGAGCCACATACCCGGTTCCTAAAGATGCATATCGTTAACACTAAAGCAACCACCAAAGAAAAGAGAGTGAAAATAGAATGGAATAATTTTTTAAAAAATAACTAATCAAAAGGAGCCAGCCAAATGAAATTTAAGAAACAAAGAAGAGACGAGATAAACAGAAGGCAAATAGAGAGATTGAGGATTTAAACCCAATCATATCAATAATTACATTAAAAGCAAATTATCTAAATAGTTACATTTAAAGGTGGAGATTGTCACATTAGAGTTTTAAAAAAAGAAAACCAGACCTAGTTATATGGTGTCTACAAGAAACCCACTTTAACTGTAAAGACACAGATAAGTTAAATGTAAAAAGATGAGCAAGTACTAGGAAAATACTAATCTTAAGAAAGCTGGAGACCAGGTGCAGTGGCTCACGCCTGTAATCCCAGCACTTTGGGAGGCCGAGGTGGGCAGACCACCTGAGGTCAGGAGTTCGAGACCAGTCTGGCCAACATGGTGAAATCCCATCTCTACTAAAAGTACAAAAATTAACGGGGCATGGAGGCAGTGCCTGTGATCCCAGCTACTCAGGAAGCTGAGGCAGGAGAATCACTTGAACCCAGGGGGCAGAAGTTGCTGTGAGCCGAGATCATGCCACTGCACTCCAACCTGAGTGACAAGAGCAAGACTCCATCTCAAAAAAAAAAAGAAAGAAAGAAAGAAAGCCGGAGTGGCTGTAACACCAAATATAGTAGACTTAAGAACAAGGGTTATTGTCAGACATTAAGAAGGACATTTATTAATGAGAAAGGGATCAATTAATCAAGAGGATATAACCCTCCTAAGTATAAATGCGCCTAATAGCAGAGCTTCAAAATACTTGAAGCAAAAACTGACACACCTGAAAAGAGCAACAAACAAATCCATACTTAGAGTCTGAAAAGTCAACATTTCCTTAATTGATAGAACAGGTGACAGAAAGTCAGCGAGGATCTGGAAGACTTGAACACTGTCAACCGACTTGAACTAAGTGACATTTATAGAACACTCCACCCAACAACAGACTACATACTATTTTCAATGGCACACAGAGCATTCACCAAGATATGCCAAAGGCTGGGCTGTAAATAAGTCTCAGTATATTTTAAAGGACTGAAATCACCTCACTGATTCTGGAGAAGGTAAAAAAGATAAGAGAATGCACAAGTTCTTTTAACTCAAAGATAGAAAAGAGAAACTTTCTATATAATGCAAATGAGTCATCTTGGATTACTCCAGTGTGTCTTAACACCTAACTTCTTTCAAACCAGGCCATGAATCACACGAGATTTCCAGGACAGGGGAGCATGTCATGAGAGGACTTTCAAAGAGAGAGTGCTGATAACAGTGGCTTTAGTCAACAGGGCAGTATATAGCCAGTTCCCTGAGTTCCTGTGACAAATCCCACTCCTATACCACCCCCCGGGTGTCCCTTAGGCACCTCAGTGTTTCCAAAACCAAGCCAACAGCGTATTCCCAGCCTCCTAGAGCCCCCCGCCTTTATCCCTCCTTCTCAAAACACTCGTTTATCCTGAATGATCCGTCTTGGTTCATGACACCACCCAGAAACTTGCAGGTGTCTTCAATTCTGCCTCTCCTTCAGTCTCCACTTGGTTAGTCAGGCACTGAGCTCTGTGCGGTCTCTCTCTCTCATTGATCTCTCCAACCCATCTTCTCTTCCCTCCTCACTGCTGCCACCAAGTCCAAGCCCTTCCTCATTTCTCATCATCTTCTCCAACTGCCTCCTCCTCCTCCCACCCCGCAGCGCATCCTGCCTCCCCGCCAGGCTCAGCCCTGCTGGCCAATGGACTCTCAACTTTGATTTTCAGGTCTTAAAAGTCACACAACAGTACCTCTACCATATCAAAAAATGTTTAATACAAGCAAGCAAAACCCAAAATAAATTAACAAATAGAAGTAAAAGCAAATATTAACTTAAAAGCCCACTACCATCCAGCAATAGCCGGTGTTCACATTTTGGATCACCAGCCTTCCGACCCTTTCGTAAACATTCATTTCTGTTTTTCACTAAATGGGATTGTTCTAGACATACAATTAGGGTGACCCAGTTCACCTGGGACTGTCCCGGCTTTTGCACTGAAGCTCCTGTGTTCCAGAAAACCACTCAGTCCTGGGCAAACCGGGATGGTTGGTCTCCCTACAACTTTCCTGTTTAATAGATTAGCACCTTTTGATGTTAATAATAGACAGCTATGTCTCTGTTTTAATGACTATAGGAATACCTGAGCAAATAAATATCTAACTGGGTTTTTAAAGGTAAAAAAGAACTGCTCTTTTCTGTTTACCATCCCTTCATGCACCCCCTGGTATTGAGCAGTAAGTTCCAAAGTGGGATAGAGGGAAATCCACAGGATTCGTGGGAAAAGCCACTGGCTTAGGGAGGAAGAGTAGCAGTTCTATTGATATGTATTCTTTTCTTCCTCATCATAGCTCACTATAGCCTTAAACTCCTGGGCCCATGCAATCCTTCTGCCTCAGCCTCCCAAGCAGCTAGGACTACAGGTGCATTCAACCACACCTGGCTAATTTTATTATTATTTTTGTAGAGATGGGGTCCCCCTGTCTTGTCCAGGCTGGTCTTGAACTCCTAGCCTCCAGTGATCCTCCCACCTTAGCCTTCCAAAGCACTGAGATTACAGCTGTGAGCCACCATGCCCAACCCTACATGTATTTTTCAATCTCATGGTTTTCATTTTTCTATTTTTGTGTGTTTTATAGTGTACATGATACATGTGTACAGTTGTGCATACATATAACTTAGTTATAAATAAATCTCCAGGTAATGGAGGATTTTTTGTTTTCAGCAACCTTCAGTGTCTCCAAAGGTTGGAGACACTGGCCCAGCTGATAAAATATCTTCTCTTTAGCAGTCCTGGAATGTCCAGCATGTCAAGGTTCTGCTTGTCTCTCCAGTTTCATCTGCCGCCTCCCCCACTGATACAGTTTGGCTGTGTCCCCACCCAAATCTCATCTTGAACTGTGGCTTCCATAATCCCCATGTGTTGTGGGAGGGACCCGGTGGGAGATAATTGAATCATGGGGGGTGGTTTCTGCCATGCTGTTCCTGTGGTAGTGAATAAGTCTCACGAGATCTGATGATTTTGTAAGGAAAACCCCTTTGGCTTGGTTTTCATTCTGTCTTGTCTGCCGCCATGTAAGATGTGCCTTTTACCTTCTGCCGTGATTGTGAGGTCTCCCCAGCTGCATGGAACTGTGAGTCCATTAAACCTCTTTTTCTTTATAAATAACCCAGTCTCAGCTATGTCTTTATCAGCAGCATGAAAATGGACTAATATACCCATCCCCCAGCAAGCCACACGAAACCATATCTGTTCCCTGAATATCTATATTTTCCCCTCCAAGCCATTCCTCTCCAAGTGGTTTCCATCGTCCCATCCCATTCACCTCCTGGCTAACCTCCCTAATTCCTCCATTGCAGCTCCCGGGCTAACCCAGGTCAGATACCACCTCTGCCAGGAAGTCTTTCTGAAACACTCCTCCTCTCAAGCCCATCCCATCCAGGTTAGGTGCCCTTCCTCTGCATTTCCATAGCACCCTGTGCTTACCTGCACCACAACGCTGACCACATGGCTTAGTAATTGCCTGTTTCACCCTTTGTGACTTCCCCGGAATCCCTGGTGGCTGCCCAGCCCAGAGCCTGTCACATAGCCATCTCCTAGTAAATCATAAAAGAATAAACAAACAATAATAGCAAACACATATATAGCACTTTGCAAATGCCAGACACTGTTGTGAGGCCTTTTCATACATTAGAGGCAGGTCTTTTTGTTGCCCCCACTTTACAGATCAGGAAACAGAAGCACAAAGAAGTCAAGGTACTTGTCAAGGTCACAGAATGAAGTGGTAGAGCTGAGCTTTGAACCCAGGCAAACTGGCTTCAGAGTCCATGCTTGCCATCATTATGCTACAATGTCACTCAGCAGAAGAATGAAGGAATAAATGAATGAACAAATAAGGAGAGGAATGAAAGAACAAATGAATGAACAAAGGAAGAAGTAAAGGAATGCCCAGGGGCCTGGTCCCAGGCTCCTTTGCAGACATAAAACAATTGCCCTGTCTTTAAGCTGCCCTTGTCATTAACCATCTGATGCCGTTTTTCATATTTTAGTTGCCACTTGGTGAGGTACCAGAAGTTTGTTCCTCCTCCCTCCTCACCCCTGTACCACATCAACCAGACCTCCCTCCCTGCTTAACTCCTCCATTGCAGCTCAGAGGGTAATGAGCATCAGTACTGCAGGACCACAGCGTGTTAGAGCTGGAAGGTACACTTAGCACTATCCAGTCCAGTCTTCCATTTTGTAGATGGAAAAACAGAAGCCCAGAGAGGCAAAGCAAATTCCCCAAGGTCACACAGCAAGTTAGTGGCAGAGTCAAGAGCAGGCCCAGTCTCCTGGTTTTCCGTCTGTCTCCCTTTACTAAGCTGTCTCTGTTTATTGCTTGAGCTTCATCAGTCAAAAGCCATTTGGGGCAAAACACAACAGATAGATTTAGTGATTTCTCAAATGCACTATTGAGAAAAGTTTCTGGGAATCGGGAGGTGATAAATGGAAGGTCAAGGCCCTGCAATTTCCTCCAGGCAGAGCAATAAATAACCAGAGCCACCACTGAGGACTCACCATGTGCTAGATGCTGCCCCACGTTGTCTTACTTCATCCTCCGTCAGATAGTCACTATCCTGGTTTCAGATACGAGCAAACTGAGGCTCAGAGAGGTAAACAGAGTGACCAACGCATCACCAGTTTCTTGGTACTGCCCCAGTTTTAAAACTAAAAGTCTCGGGAACCCCTTTAGTCTCAGGCAAACCAGGAGAGTGGGTCACCCTCGAGGTAAGCAGCCTGCCCAGAGGATTGGATCCCAGAGATCCAAGCCCAGGTCTTCTGTGGATTCCCAGGCCCTTTCTCCCACACCACGCTGCACCCTCTGGGAAAATACGTAAACTGATGAGGAAAAAATAAACAGACAAGCAAGTGGGGTGGGGGAGGGTGGGAAGTGGGCCAGAGGATGGTGGACACCAAGGGGCAGCTCTGAAGTCAGGTCAGCCCTGGGTCACTGCAGCCCAGCCATCTGGGAGGTACGATGCTACTGGGTGTCGGACCAGGGCAGGACGAACAAGGTTCTTATTCTTCTCTATCTGGAGGAGTCTGTCTCCTGCAATAACCCTGCTACCTCAGCCAGGTCTCTGGTCTCTTACCAGGCCATGAAAGGGGGTTTGGGGTCCGAGGGTCTGACCAAACCAGCCTCCCTGGGACCCTGGCATGCTCGCCCTCCTCGCCTGACAACCTGATTGGGGTGAGGGGGGCACGATGAGCACTGCAGGGCAGGGGACCCCTGCCCACCCATGGATGCCACAGGGAGATCAGGACCCCACACTTGAACAGTGGATTTCCCTGTCACCAGGAGAGGACTTGAGAGTATCTGACCGCCTGCTGGGAGCCAGACTCTGACTGCTGTGGTCTCTTTCAACCTTCTCTTCCCTAAAGCACTCTGACAGAAATCCTCACCTCCACGCTACAGAAGTGGAGGGAATGTCCCTCAGTGACGTCACACAGCATGTCGGTGACATGGGACTCAGGGCAGAGCAGTGACCCCGACTCTCCCTGCCTCCCAAGCCTCGGCACGAGGCTGTAAAACAGTGGCAGAGAGACAGACTCTGTCCTGGGTGTGTGTCTGTGTGGCCCGCTTCCCACACCACACCTGCCTGGACACCTCTCCCACCTTCCTCCACCGGGTGATTTGTCCTCATCCCAAGACCTCAAGCGTGGCCTCCCCCGATTCTCAGGCTGAGGTGAGTGCCTCGTCTTACAACTCAGGGTGACCTGTGCCGGGGCAACCACAGTTGGTGGGGCGTGGGGTGTAAAAAGCACCTGTCTGACCCCTTCTGCTCTAAGACCCCGAGAGGACAGGAACTGACTCCCTATCCCAGCACTGATGTATTTGGTTGGTGCAAAAGTAATTGCATTAAAAGTAATGGCAAAAACTGAAATATTAAGTAGTTTTTGCCATTACTTTTTTTTTCTTGAGACAGAGTCTCACTCTATTGCCCAGGTTGGCAGGCGGTGGAGCGATCTCGGCTCACTGCAACCTCAGCCTTTCGGGTTCAAGCGATTCTCCTGCCTCGGCCTCCTGAGTAGCTGGGATGACAGGCATGCATCACCACTCCCAGCTAATTTTTGTATTTTGTTTCACCATGTTGGCCAGGCTGGTCTTGAACTCCTGACCTCGTGATCTGCCCACCTTAGCCTCCCAAAGAGCTGGGATTACAGGTGCGAGCCACCGCACCTGGCCTGCCATTACTTTTGATTGTAATTCATGCAATTATTTTTGCACCAACCTAATATATTAGTGCTGGGGACAAGGAGTCAGTTCTTGTCCTTTTAACTTGCATTAAAAGTAATGGCAAAAGTTACTTAATATTTATTTGTTGCACAAATAAATAAGTAGATTAACGAGTTCATTGCCAAATACCCTTGAGCTCCAATTTCAACCAGGTGGCATCCTGAAGGCAATGGCCCACCTAGAAGTCTCCCAGCAGCTGCCTCGGTTCCACCCCCTCCCGAACTCTCCCATGGGCCTTCATCTGTCACCACTTGACTCAAAGTGTGGTCCCCAGATCCACAGCACCAGCATCACCAAGAGCTTGTTGGAAATGCAGCAACTCGGCCCCGCCTCAGACCCCAGGCCCTTGACTAAGAGCTTGAAACTGTTCGAAATCGTGATATATTATCTTAGGTGAGCCTTGGTACAAACCCTACTATGTGCTGGCATTATTCCCAGCGCTACAGACGAAGCTGGGGTTCAGAGAAAGGAAATACCTTCTCAATTAAACAGCCAGGAAATGGTAGAGGTGGGATTCAGACTTGGGCTTGTCTCTCTTCAAAGCAGACGGAAATGAACGCTGATATCCATGTGGTGAAAGGAGGAGAGAAACCTGCATGTAATGAACATCCACAGCCTGCCAAGTCCCCTACGACTCTATCTCATTTCATCTTCCCCACTCCCTTACGAAGGAAGGGATTTTGCATCCTCCTTTTACAGATGAGACTCTGAGGCTCAGGAAGGGGAGGTGACTTGCCCAAGGTCCACAGCTGGGAAACAGCTGAAATGGGGCGCAAAGCTGGAAGTCTGCTCCCCGCCTTGGGGGATGGACACCAGGTGACAACAGTGTCCTTTGGCGGCAGCAGGCGCTGGATCTCAGGGGACTGCAGGGTCACTGCTCAGCTCACACCTGTCCTCCCTTTCCCCTGAGAGACCTTGTGGCCTTGGGCCTCATCCATGCTTTCTTTCTCTCTTTTTTTTTTTTTTTTGAAATTTAAAGAAAAAAAATTGTTGATTTGAAAAACAATTCCTAAAAGATGGACTTTTCTAGAAAACAAGCTACACAATGCCTCGTGTCCATCATGTTAAAATGTGCATTACACACAAATACAAAAACCATGAAACAAGCCATCATTCTCCAACAATTTGAGCGAAGATGAAATGCCTAAATAACAGCATGGATGACTTGGAAAGGGTGGGCTCTTCAAGCACCATAAAAAAAAAAAAAAAAAAGGAGCGGCTGGGCACAGTGCCTCACACCTATAATCCCAGCACTGTGGAGGCTGAGGCGGGTGGATCACAAGGTCAGGAGATTGAGACCATCCTGGCTAACATGGTGAAACCCCGTCTCTACTAAAAATACAAAAAATTAGCTGGCGTGGTGGCATGCACCTGTATCCCACCTACTCGGGAGGCTGAGGCAGGAGAATTGCTTGAATCCGGGAGGCAGAGGTTGCAGTGAGCCCAGATCATGCCACTGCACTTTAGGCTGGGGGACAGAGTGAGACTCAGTCTGGAAAAAAAAAAAAAGCACAAATAGATGAATGTGTTCAGTAATATACACTCAATTGAACCTTTGGCACTAGGAATCAGAGCATTTTGTCATATAGCATTAATACGTTTCTTCCTCACCCTCAGCCCTCAGCTTAGTCATTAACCAGCTCTGATGGAGCACAGATACTTGGTGCTGGTGACGACTGGCTACGAAGGTGGGTTGGCACCCTCCCAGCTTTCCCATCACTTGTCCTGGCAGGCACCAAGAATTCCTGAGGTCACCTCAAGGCCCCTTCCTGCATTCCTAGCATTCTTGTCACAGGGCTCTCCTTTCTGACCCCACATGTGATGCTCCCGGGCAGGCTGGGCTCACAGGCATATGCATCACACCCTGGTGACCGGTGCAGGAGAGTGGGATTGGTGGTGTTCTGCCCCTTCTGGCTGCGAGACCTTGGCAGATTCCTTTGCCTCTCTGAGCCTCAGCTTCTCCATCTCTGAGAGGGGTGGGTAATAATCGGACCTCCGAGGTGTTTGTGAGGAGCACTGGGGGTGTGTGGAAATGGCTGGGGCTTCTATATCTCTCACTGCTAGCGATCAAAACATGGCCCAGGACTGTCAGATGAGTCAGCCAACGGGAGTGGGCAGCACATGAGCATGGATGTGTATGTGCAGCTCGCAGGGACAGGGGTCGCTGGGAAGGAGAGAAGAGGGAAATGGGACTGGGCCATGGGCATGGGTGTGTGTGCCACTTGAAGAGGTGGCTCCTGGAAGACACACACAGGGGCCAAGCAGTGCTGCCCAGGGAGGAATATTTGCCCCAAATCTGCAGAGAATACAGCTCCATGACCCCAGGGAGGGAGGGGAGCTTCAGAAAACAGTCTCTTGGCACTAACCTCCACATTTCCACAGAGAACACCAGCCACAGTGGCCAGGCCTGTTTAGTGACTTCAAGAGCAAATAACATAGAAGAGGAGAAGGGTGGACAAAAGAAAGGAAGACGGGGCAGCGGCCAGTGGTGGATGTGGCGGGGGGCTGTGAGCGCTCAGGACACGCTTGACTCCCAGACCTAACCAGATAAGATTTTGCAGAAGCCAGACATGTAGGAGAGCAGCTGGCAGCCAGATCCACTGAAATTTGGGTGGGTGCTATTAATGCAACCCATATATAAGCACAGGCTGGGGATGGCTGGAGAGATGGGCATCATGCAGAGGAGCGCGCGCCAGGAGGGGACAGCAAGGGCTCTGGACAGGCAGCGGCCAGAGCCCGCGTCCAGCCCGGGCTGTGTGCCCTACAGCCTGTGTTCACCCACTTACCCTCATCCAGACCTCAATACAGGGAAAAAAGGCACACCTAGGGGAGCCCCAGGAAAGTCCTTATAAAGTGAAAACTTCTTGATGAGTCAGCCTGAGCCAGGCCAGCCCAGCTCATTCATTGCGAAGGTATTTTCTTTTCAGTGCTTTTCTACAAAGCCTTTCACTGCTGCAGAGGTGAAGTCATTGGCTGGTAAATGCTCTGCCTTGCGGTAAGTTTCCTCTGAACTTTCTGCTTCTGTTTAACTCGCCAAACCTCGAGGAGAGCTGGCAGTCAGAGTTGTGCAAAGGTCACTGGGCTGAGTTGGAGGCCTGGGTTTAAATCCCAGCCCAGCCCCTTTCTAGTTTCGGGATCTTGAAAGATATAAGTCACATCTCTGGGCCTCAGTTTCTCTGTTTCTAGAATGAAGTCACTACTATCGAAAGTATCCTAAAGAAATACAACGCTACACATTCATGTAATCAACAAATAGTGATTGAGTTCTTAGTGTGTGTCAAGCACCATGCCAGACAATGGGAATTATGGTAAGGAAACATGCATACACACATGCATACACATACATACACATGTACACACATGCACACATACAAGCATGTATACACAGCGTGTATACATACATCAGCGCAGGCACACACACTGTTTCCTGATTCTTGTCCTTGGACGTTTCACATTCTGGTAGGAAAGACAGACATGAATCAAATGATCCCATCAGTGAATATTAAAATGCAGCTGTGATTAGTGCAGCGCTCCTCTGGTGCTCTAAGAGATTGCGATGGGAGCTCGAGCCAGTCTGGGGTGAGCAGGGTGGGACAAGGAAGACTTCCTGGGGTACAAATGGAGTGGGGGATGGGAAAGACCATGGCAGCACCCAGGCAGAGAGAAGGAGTGAGCAAAGCCCCTGCAGAACCATGGTTTGTCCCAGGCCAGGGAAGTCAGCTTACCCCGGGCAGAGCCACGAGGGGTGAGGGGCACTGTGGATGTAGGAAAGACAGAAGAGTACTGAGCTGGCAGCCCCGAGGGCAGCTCCCAGCTCCAATATCCCAGACCAGCAGCTCCCAGTGCCATCAAGTGTCTGATCTAGCCCCAAATTAAGTTTAATCCATTGATGTTCCATAACGTTTGCTTGCAAGCTAGATCAGACACTGTCATATGCCTACACAAAGAGCAGTAGGTACTGGAAAACTGATCACTGAAAATATTCTATCCATCAGTTTTATTTTTCTGTGATTTGAAAAACCCTACCATGGTTTGGTTTGAGTAATAGAAAACTTCAGCCCAACGCACAGAAAAACAGTTTTCCGTGGGAGACCCCCCTCAGCCCTGCAGAACTCAGCGCTTGCCTTTCCAGGAAACCGCATCCGTGAGGCCACCAGGGGGTAGGCTGGGAGGAGCAGTGGAATTTCTGGGTGACTGCTGAAGAGCAAATCACACTGGCGATTGTGCCTGCCCTTTCATTCCAGGAGCAGAAGAAAACTCAGGTCCAGGATCCAGGCAATATTTGTCTTACAAATATGCTAAATAATGACCTCTTTTTTTTTTTTTTTTTTTTTTGAGACAGAGTTTCACTTTTGTTGCCCAAGCTGGAGTGCAATGGCACAATCTCAGCTCACCACAACCTCCACCTGCTGGGTTCAAGCGATTCTCCTGCCTCAGCCTCCTGAGTAGCTGGGATTACAGGTGCATGTTACCACGCCCAGATAATTTTTTTGTATTTTTAGTAGAGATGGGGTTTTGCCATGTTGGCCAGGCTTGTCTCCAACTCCTGCTCTCAGGTGATCTGCCTGCCTCGGCCACCCAAAGTGCTGAGGTCAGACATGGAATGACCTCTTATTGGGTGGTCCTTGACTAGCAGCCGTCTGTCACCCTGACCCAGTAGTGAGCACCAAGAACACTGAGGCTGTCTATGTCACCGCTGCATCTCCAGCCTGGTTGCTGTTTGGCACAGGGAGGCCACTCAGAAAATACATAAGGAAAGAGAAAGAAGAAAAGGGAGGGGATGGTGCTTGTCATATGGAACTCTGGGAGTGTCATGTTACAGCTTAAACTGCTACATCAACTTTTACAAATATTAGATATTTAACTACCTAAAATTTTTATTGCTTTCTTTAAGATCATAGTGGGTTTAGGGGATAAGCGATTTAGATAACTCAGGTCTCTCTCTATAAAAAGTTGATCTATAGTCTGGGCACAGTGGCTCATGCCTGTAATCCCAGCACTTTGGGAGGCTGAGGTGGGAGGATCACGAGGTCAAGAGATCAAGACCATCCTGGCCAAGATGGTGAAACCCCATCTCTACTAAAAATACAAAAATTAGCTGGGCATGGTGGTATGCGCCTGTAGTCCCAGCTACTCAGGAGGCTGAGGCAGGAGAATTGCTTGAACCTGGGAGGCAGAGGTTGCGGTGAGCCAAGATCGCGCCACTGCACTCCAGCCTGGCGACAGAGCAAGACTCCATCTCAAAAGAAAGTTGATCTACAGGGTGGAGATGAAGACATTTCCCCTGCCTCGATATATTTCCTTGCAACAACCATTGTCATCCAAGATCATTCCTTATGAGAACAGAGGGATGAAAGAAGGAAGGAAAAGGAAAAACAAAATGAAATTCTTCAAGCATCGCTGGTACCCGCTCTGTGCCCAGCCCTGTGCCAAGCGCAGGCTATCCAGGGAATGGCAAGTGGAGCATTCCAGGTACCAGATAATAATGAAACACAGCAGCCATGGGTCCACATACCAGAGCTCCAACCGCAATGTAAGCAGGAAAAGATTCCAGGCCATGCACATGATTCACAAATGACCCTTGGACGTGGGAAAGGACAGGCCGCTGGCCTCTAGAGACAGCTGACCTGCCTTCCAACCCTGGCTCTGTTGCTTTCTTGTTTGGGCAAGTTCCTTCTCTTCTCAGAGCCTCGGTTTTCTTGGCTGTAAAATGGGACCACCAGGTGTTGGCAGGACTGTGTGAGCTTGGAGTCAGATGAGCTGTATAAAGACCTCAGCCCCAAGTACAGCTCTCAGGGGTGGGGTGATTCATTTCAACTGGGGGAAACTGGGAGGGCTTTTCAGGTGGGATTGACATAAGTCCCTAGAATCAGGGCAGGACTGAATAGGCAAGGCACAGGGCAGGGGAGAGTGGCCGCACACCCACAGTGAAGGATCCCTGTACACAGGTAAGGCTGGTTTGTCATTGGTGTTGGTAGCAGAGGTGACTACTCCCTTTGAAAAGTGATTTCATTTTAAATGAGGGCTGACCACAGCCTTAGCCACTTCATGCTCTATTACCACCTGCCTCGGTTTATTCAAACTTCAATCAAGCTTTGGGTTCAATAAAGGTCACCAGGAAATAACTGCCTCGCACTTTACTGGAAACCCATAAAAAAATTCATGCACCATTAAGGATCGGTGAGAGGAAGTCACACTCAGGCCTTCACTGAACTGCAACTACTGGCCCAAGATTGCCCTCTGAGCAGGGAATCAAAGGGTAGATGGATGCAGGAGATTTGGGGTCTCCATTGTTAATTTGGAGCGGGACGGAGGGAAGAGCACAGATGGACAGGTGACAGACAGAGGGCTACGGCTCAGACCCCCACCATCTTTGCCTGGTGCTTAGGATGAAGGAAATATACTAAAAGGAGCACAGATATCACCATCTGGAAGCTTTTACCAGCAACCTTTCTGCTCCACGATGAAAAGAACTTTGACCACAGCTGTCGAGAGACTTTTTAATGTTCATGCCCTTTAGCCCAGTCCTCTTCCCTATTTTAAGACTTCTTCCTAAGAAGTTATTTGTAGGCCGGGTGTGGTAACTCACACCTATAATCTCAGCACTTTGGAAGGTCGAGGTGGAAGGATCACTTGAGCCCAAGATTTTGAGACCCATCTTGGGCAACTTGGGTAAACCCCATCTTTACAAAAATACCCAAAAAAAATTAGGTTGAGGCTGCAGTGAGCTGTGATTGTGCCACTGCACTCTAGCCTGAGTGACAGAAGGAGACCCTATCTCAAACAAACAAGTCACTAGTGCTTCTAGCAAAGAGTTTAGATATCAAGAACCTTCAGAGGAGAGTTATTACTAGTAACAACTGGGAGAAATTAAATGTCCAACAATAGAATGGACAACAATAGAATTTGTCCAACAAAATTCAGCATACAGATACCTAGTATTTCTGGTTCAGGAGGTTTTCTAATAATGATATGGTGAAATGTTGACGATAAAAATACTCAGTAGGGGCAAATATACAAAATTATAGATTTAGATATGCCTCCAAATTTGTGGAGTTTTTTCTTTTTTTTTTTTTTCTGAGACAGAGTCTTGCTCTATCACCCAGGCTGGAGTGCAGTGGCACGATCCCAACTCACTGCAACCTCCGCCTCCCAGGCTCAAGTGATTCTCCCACCTCAGCCTCCTGAGTAGCTGGAACTACAGGCATGCACCACTACACCCAGCTAATTTTTGTATTTTCTTATAGAGACAGGGTTTCACCATGTTGCCGAGACTGGTCTCAAACTCCTGAGCTCAACTGATCCGCCCACCTCAGCCTCCCAAAGTGCCCAGATTACAGGTGTCAGCCACTGAGCTTAGCCCAAATTTGTGTTTTCAACAAGTGTGCAAGGAGCTTATTTCATTCAGCCTCGTGTTGTGATTATTGATTGCCTGTGTCCCCCTGCCCTCCAGCTATAAGCTGTTAAAGGACCACAAGAGTCTTGCTCTATCACCTAGGCTGGAGTGCAGTGGCATGATCCCAACTCACTGCAACCTGTACAGTTGTCGCTGTATTAAAAGAAAGAATAGAGTGATTGGTGGGGGAGCAGTGGATTATCGGAAAATCTGAGTTGTTTATTTAAAAACAATAGTAATAGCATACATTAGTGACTATTCAGTACATGCCAAGTTCTGAACTGAGTTCTTCACACACTTGCCACTTAATCCTTACAACTCTATTATGTGAAGATGCTGCGGTTAATTAAGGCAGTGTTCCCAAAATGTGGTCCCTGGAACCAGCAGCATTAGCATCACCTGGGAATTTGCTGGAAATGCAACTTCTAAGGTTCCACACCAGACCTACCAAATCAGAAATCCTGGAAGGTAGGAGCCAGCAATCGATGCTTGACCCAGCTCTCCAGGTGCTCCTGATGCAAACTCGAGTTTCAGAAGCCCTGGACTAGGGGTGACAGGCAGCTCAGGGTTATTAAGGGCAGCCTTGAACTTGAGGACTAACCATTCTGTCCTAGCCCAATCAACGTAAGACCACATGTAGCCTGACAAAATCAGATTTATTGGCCCATTGCAAAGCTGACCAGGTTAATACTTTCTCAATCCAAGCTAATTTTCTTTTCACTTTCTCGGCTAGAAAGTATTAAATGGGTTAACATTCATAAATTGATTAGAACAGCATGTGGTGAATAATTAACATAAATTATAATTACACTACATTAAATATGAATTGATATAAGTAAACTATAATACATAATATAATCTTATAATAAGTACAAATATTAATTAAGTAGTTAAGTCATAAAGATTATGGTTACATAAAAAGAAGAAGAGGCTGGGCAATGGCTCATGCCTGTAATCCCAGCCCTTTAGGAGGCCGAGAAAGGCAGATCACTTGAGGTCAGGAGTTCGAGACCAGCCTGCCAACATGGCAAAACCCCGTTTCTACTAAAAACACAAAAATTAGCTGGGTGTGGTGGCACACGCCTGTAAGCCCAGCTACTCAGGAGGCTGAGGCAGGTGAATCACTTGAACCCAGGAGGCAGAGGTTTCAGTGAGCCAAGATGGGGCCGTTGCACTCCAGCCTGGGCAACAGAGTGAGACTTCATCTCAAAAAAAAAGAAAGAAAAGAAAAAGAAAAACAAAAGAAAAGAAAAAAAGGAGAACTCACACCAGAGGAACCAAACAAAGGATAGGACAGTGCTATTACAGAATTCTGGAGCAGGATGAAATTCAGGTGAAATGTGAATGAAACAATGTTTTTGTCTGTATTTGAGACAAGAGTCTCACTCTGCTGCCCGGCTGGACTGCAGTGGTGCAATCTTGGCCCACTGCAATCTCCGTCTCTTGGGTTCAAGATTCTCCTGCCTCAGCCTCCCGAGTAGCTGGGACTACAGGCGCATGCCATCATGCCCAGCTAATTTCTGTATTTTTAGTAGAAATGGGGTTTCACCACATTGGCCAGGATGGTCTCGATCTCTTGATTCACCTGCCTCAGCCTCCAAAAGTGCTGGGATTACAGGCATGAGCCACCACGCCCGGCCAAAACAATGTTTTAATTGACTCAAAGCAAAGCAGAACTGTGTGTAAAAAAAATTAACATCAAGTCTGGACCACAAATTGGACCCAGAGCTCTATTTCCTTGGAAACTATAAAGTTAAGCTAGATTCGGAATGTTGGATCCGGAAAGCGTTATCTGAAGGTCTTTACCTGGGCTGGAAATCAGGACTTCTGCTCCGTCAAGTGACTGAGACCCTCAGAGCAAGAGCCTGAGGTTTCATTCATACATTTCACCCCTCTCCAAAATTCCTACCGACAACGTTTCAAACAGCCAAGTTTTGGTAGTCTGATTTTAGAGAACAAGGCTTCTTCTCATTGAGTAAAAAAGCAGTCATCACTCAAAGATGCGAGTTGCGGTGATCTCGTACAGCTGCAGCGGGTCTTTGGGAGAAATATGTTTCCTGGTAATTTGCAGCCAGCTTTATCGCTGTCTGTCATTCCAGACTGACCAATAGCTGGTCAGGTTTATACTTTCTCAATCCAAGCTAATTTTTTTTTTTACTTTCCCAGCTAGAAGGTATTAAATGAGTTAACATTCATAAATTGGTTAGAACAGTGTGTGGCAGATAATTAACATAAATTATAATTTATATTGTATAAATATGAACTGAGGTGAGTAAATGATAATACAAAATATAATGTTATAATTAGTACAAATATTAATTAACTAATTAAAGTAATAAGGATTATGGTTACATGAAAAGAAGGAGAGCCCAGGCACGGTGGCTCACACCTGTAATCCCAGCACTTTGGGAGGCCGAGGCGGGCGGATCACTTGCTGTCAGGAGTTCGAGACCATCCTGGCCGACATGGTGAAACCCTGTCTCTACTAAAAATACAAAAATATGCTAGGTGCGGTGGCGCACACCTGTAATCCCAGCTACTCAGGGGGCTAAGGTAGGAGAATCACTTGAATCCAGGAGGTGGAGGTTTCAATGAGCCAAGATGGGGCCCTTGCACTCCAGCCTGGGCAACAGAGACTCCGTCTCAAAAAAGAAGAAGAAGAAATGTTGTATTGTGTTTTGTTTTGTTTTTTGTTTTTTTTTTTTTAACTTCAAGCAAGATAATGGAATTAGAAAGTGTTTCAGGCCTCTGACTGCAGTAATAGAAAGATTAGATTAAGAAACATTCTCGGTTCTAGGTCAGGCACTGTGGCTCACACTTGTAATCCCAGCACGTTGTGAGGCCAAGGTGAGCAGATCGCTTGAACTCAGGAGTTTGACCAGCCTGGTTAATATGGGGAAACCCTATCTCTACAAAAAAATACAAAAATCAGCCAGTCGACTCTGGAGGCTGAGGTGAGAGGATCACATTATCCCAGAGAGGTTGAAGCTGCAGGAAGTAGTGACCATGCCACTGTGCTCCAGCCCAGGCAACAAAGTGAGACCCTGTCCAAAAAAAAAAAGAAGGAAGGAGGGAGGGAGGGAAAGAAAAAGAAAGAAAGAGAGAAAGAGAAAGAAAGAAGAAAGAAAGAAAGAAGGAAGGAAGGAGGGAAGGAAAGAAAGAAAGAAAGAAAGAAGGAAGGAAGGAGGGAAGGAAAGAAAGAAAGAAAGAAAAAGAAGAAAGAAAGAGAAAGAAAGAAAAAAGGAAAGAAAAGAAAAAGAAAGAAAGAAAAAAGGAAGGAAGGGAGGGAGGGAAAGAAAAGAAAAGATCCTGTGTTCTAGTTTCGAGAAGGAGAGGGAGAAGTATTCATTGAGTGCCTATTTTGTGTGGAGCTACAAGTTACCTCATTTACTGTGTAAGCCAAGTACTGTTACCCATTACTCATGAAGGGAGGGTTAGGACACTGCCTAAACTCATCTCTCTTATTAGGGCAGAGCCGGGATTCAAACGCAGCCACAGCTAGATGCATGGTCATCCATAAACCACCCACCCATTGGGAGCTTTTGTCCTTCATTTGTAAAATAGCAGAAATACAACACAATATTAGGTTAGTGAAAAAGTAATTGAATTTTTTGCCATAAAAAAATGGCAAAAACCACAATTCCTTTTGCACCAACTTAATAGTTTTAAAGTTATTTGTCATGCCAGTTTTCTCATAATTAAAGCTCAGCGATGAATTTCCTCCCCACCAAAGAAAATATATGAAAAGATAATGGGACATGGATAGTCATTATACGTTCTTTACAATCCCAAAAGGGGGCCAGGCATGGTGGCTCAGACCTGAAATCCCAGAACTTTGGGAGGCCAAGGCGGGTGGATCACCTCAGGTTAGTTCGAGACCAGCCTAGGCAACATGGCGAAACCCCATCTCTACCAAAAAAATACAAAAAAAAATTAGCCAGGTATGGTGGCATGTATCTGTAGTCCCAGCTACATGGGAGGCTGAGGCAGGAGAATCTCTTGAACCTGGGAGGCAGAGGTTGCAGTGAGCCAAGATTGTCCCACTGCACTCCAGCCTGAGCGACAAAGCAAGACTCCATCTCAAAAAAAAAAAAAAAAAAAAAAAAACGTGGGAACTATCCTAAATGCCAAACAATAAGTTCTGATTAAATAAATTAGAATATACCCATACAATAGAAGACAATGCAGCCATTACAAATGACGTTGTTAAAGTATATTATGAACATAAATATATTTATGTCATAGTGTTCATCTATTCCTAATATTTTGCAGAAAATATCGTTTAAAATAGTGTATGTGATCTACAAGTTCAATCCAACCCCTATCAAAATCCCAACAACATTTTTTACAGAAATAGAAAAATCCATCCTAGAAGTCATATGGACTCTTAAGGGATTCTGAATGGCCAAAACAATCTTGAAAAAGCACAAAGTTGGAGATAATACATTTCTTGATTTCAAAACTTACTACAAGGGTACAGTAATCAAAACAGTATGGTACTGGCATAAAGACAGACATGTAGACCAATGGACTAGAATAGAGAGTCCAGAAATAAAACTCTCTATAAATAGTCAAATGATTTTCTTTAAAAAAAAAAAAAAAGATTTTAAGGTCACGAGTACATGTGCAGCTTTGCTCCATAGGTAAACATCTGTCATGGGGGTTGTGCAGATTATTTCATCACCTAGGTGTTAAGCCTAGTACCCGTTAGTTATTTTTCCCGATCCTCTCCTTCTTCCTATCCTCCACCCTCTGATAAGCTCCAGTATGTGTTGTTCCCCTCTATGAGTCCATGTGTTCTCAACATTTAGCTCCCACTTGTGAGAACATGCAGTATTTGGTTTTCTGTTCCTGCATTAGTTTGCTGAGGATAATGGCCTCCAGCTCCATCTATGTCCCTGCAAAAGACATGAGCTCATTCTTTTCTATGGCTGCATAGTATTCCATAGCGTATATGTACTGCCATCTGTGACTGATGGGCATTTAGGTTGATTCCATGTCTTTGCTAGTGTGAAAAGTGCTGCAGTGAACATATATGTGTGTGTGTCTTTATAATAGCACAATTTATATTCCTTTGGGTATATACCCAATAATGTGAGTGATGAGTCAAATAGTATTTCAGTTTTTGAGGAATCACCACACTATCTTCCAAGATTGTTGAACTAATTTACACTCTCACCAACAGTGTATAAGTGTTCCTTTTTCTCCACAACCTTGCCAGCATCTGTTTTTGTTTGTTTGGTTTTGTTTGGCTTTTTAATCATAGCCATTCTGGCTAGTGTGAGATGGTATCTCATTGTGGTTTTGATTGGCATTTCTGTAATAATCAGTGATGTTGAGCTTTTTGTCCTATGATTGTTGGCCACATGTGTGTCTTCTTTTAAGAAGTGTCTATTCATGTCCTTTGCCCACTTTTTCAATGAGATTGTGGGATTTTTTCTTGTAAATTGGTTTAAGTTCCTTATAAATGCTGACTTGGTTTTTAGCAAGGATGCCAAGACCATTCAATAGGGAAAGGAGAGTCTTTTCAATAAATGATGTTGGTAAAACTAGATCTCTACATGCAAAAAAAAAAAAAATGAAGCTGGACTCTTACCTTACATTATATACAAAAATTAACTAAAAGTAGATCGAAGACCTAAATGTGAGAGCTGGAACTTTGAGATTCTTAGAAGAAAACATAGGGAAAAGCTTCATGACATTGGATTTGACAGTGGATTCTTGGGTTTGACACCAAAAGCAGAGTCAACAAAAGAAAAAACAGGTAAGTTGGATTTCATTAAAATAAAAAACTCTTGCACACCAAAGGGCACTGTATACAGACTGAAGAGGCAACACATGAGATGGGAGAAGGAAGATATTTGTAAATCATCCATGTGATATGGCATTAATATCTAGAATATAAATAACTCCCACACCTCAACAACAAAATTCAAACAATCTGATTAAGAAATGGGCAAACCTGCATGTTCTACACATGTATCCCAGAACTTAAAGTAAAATAAAAATATAAATAAATGGGCAAAGGGGCTGCTCACACCTGAAATCCCAGCACTTTGGGAGGACAAGGTGGGCAGATGACTTGAGGTCAGGAGTTTGAGACCAGCCTGGGCAACATGGTGAAACCCTGTCTCTACAAAAAATTACCTGGGTGTGGTGGCACACACCTGTAGTCCCAGCTACTTGGGAGGCTGAGGTGGGAGGATCACTTGAGCCCAAGAGGTTGAAACTGCAGTGAGCCGAGATCATGCCACTGGGCTCCAGCTTCGGTGACAGAGAGAGACTCTGTCTCAAAACAGAAATAAAATAAAAAGACAAATTACTGGCTGAGCACGTTGGCTCATGCCTATAATCCCAGCACTTTGAGAGGCCAAGGCGGGCAGATCACCTGAGGTCAGGAGTTCGAGGCAAGCCTGACCAACATGGAGAAACCCTGTCTTTACCAAAATTACAAAATTAGCCAGGTGTGGTGGCACATGCCTGTAATCCCAGCTACTCCGGAGGCTGAGGCAAGAGAATTGCTCGAACCTGGGAGGCGGAGGTTACAGTGAGCCAAGATTGCACCATTGCACTCCAGCCTGGGCAAGAACAGGAGTTTTTTTTTTGTTTGTTTTATCTCAAAAAAACAAAAGACAAATACTGCATGATTCCACTTACATAAAATGTCCAGAGTAGCCACATTCATGGAGTCAGAAAATAGAATAGTGGTTGCCAGGAGCTGAAATTGGGGGGAACGTGGACTTAGTGCTTTATGTTTGGAGGGGAGGGCTGTTTATTTGTTTATTTTTATTTTTGTAATGATGAGGTCTCATTATGTTACCCAGGCTGGTCTCGAACCCCTGGGATCAAACAATCCTGCCTTGGCCTCCCAAAGTGGGATTACAAGCATGAGTCACTGCACCTGGCTGGACTTAGCATTTAATAGGTACAGAATTTCAGCTGAGGAAGATGAAAAGTGCTTGGGATGATGTTGATGGCTGCACAACAATGTGAATGTACTTAATGCCACAGAACTGTACACCTAAAATGGCATAAATGGTAAATTTATGTTTGTTATGTATATTTTACCTCAACTTTTTAAAGTGTATATCAAATGGTCTCAATTTTGTTTTTTACAAATGCATATGTTTAAGAATATGAAAGAAAAAAAGATGAAAAGAAAGAATATATGAAAGGATATACTTATAATGCCAATAGGTTGGAATAAAGAGCAATTGATTATGAGTGATTTGAAGTTCTCTTATTTTCTAAAAGTTTACAATGAGTTTGTTTTATTTATATAATAAAATACAATCCTGAAAAAAAATACAAGCAGCAAAATTTCCAGTAATGTCAGCATTTAGCAATTCTCTTCCACATAAAGCAAGTATAATCCAGGCATGGTGGCTCATGCCTGTAATCCCAGCACTTTGGGAGGCTGAGGCAGGCAGATCATGAGGTCAAGAGATCGAGATCATCCTGGCCAACATAGTGAAATCCCATCTCTACTAAAAATACAAAAATTAGCTGGGCATGGTGGCACATGCCTGTAGTTTCAGCTACTCAGGAGGCTGAGGCAGGAGAATCGCTTGAACCCGGGAGGCGGAGGTTGCAGTGAGCCAAGATCACGCCATTGCACTCCAGCCTGGTGACAGAGCGAGACTCCATCTCAAAAAAAAAAAAAAAAAAAAAAAAGTATAAACGGGACAAAATTATTTTGAAAATAACTATTTGAAAGCACTGGAAAAATGACCAAAGGCAGATACCAACTTAACAAGCAAGTCTTAACTCTCAGGAGAAGTGGCTGCTAAAAATAGGAACCGAATTTTTGGCCTTCACACCTGGAGGTATTCCTGTCTTCCCAGTAAGGGTAAATAACAAACCTGCAGCTTTACTGGGCACTGGTGAACACGGTTCGGAGGTGGCATATTTAACAGGGAGATGTTGAAGGCAACAGAGCCATAGAAGGGCTAAGACAGTAAACTCTTTACCCGTCTTCAGGTGACTGCTAAACTAAGCATAAATGTGGGAGAGCCCAGGAAAAACGAAACGCCTGGGGACACTTGAAAACATCCTCCCTCTCCTTAGCATGGCCAAAACTGGGATCTTTGCATGAACTCCTCAACCCTTGCAGAGTTCAGGTGGCAGAGTTGAATCCCAAAAGGAGAGAAAACAGAGGAGTGGGTGGAAAAGGATTGGAAGCATAATAGCCAGTTTTGGTTTGTTTGTTTTTTTCCAAATTTGGTGAGAAACGTTGACGAATAGATCCAGGAAGCCGAACAAGAAGCTGAAGTACAATGCGAGTCATACATAGCCACATCGTGGTCAAACTGCTGAGAGACGTGGTCCTGAAAGCAGCAACAGAAGAGTTGCACGTGACATATGGAAGATAATGATAAGATGAGCCACTGAGACCAGCCTGGCCAACATGACGAAACCCCATCTCTACTAAAAACATACAAAAATTAGCCAGGCACGGTGGTGTGCAACTGTAATTCCAGCTACTGGAAAGCCGAGGCAGGAGAATCGCTTGAACCCAGGAGGCAGAGGTTGCAGTGAGCTGAGGTTGTGCAGTTGCATTCCAGTGTGGACCACAGAGTAAGACGCGGTTTAAAATAAAAAGATAAGCAGCTGAGTTCTCACCAGAAACAATACCGGCCAGAAGACATTGGGATGTTGGGATGACGTGGGATAAAGCATTCAAAGTACTGGAAGGAAAAAACATTCTCGTCAATTAAAAAATTCTCTTATCAAGTAAAACCATTCTTCAAAATAAGGATAAAATAAAGACATTAATGGAAAAATTACAGAGGGTTGGTGGGACCAGGCACAGTGGCTCACGCCTGTAATTCTCAGCACTTTGGGAGGCTGAGATGGGCGGATAACTTGATCAGGAGTTTGAGACCAGCCTGGCTAATATGGTGAAATCTGTCTCTACAAAAAATCCAGAAAAAATTAGCCAGGCCTGGTGGCGCACACCTGTGATCCCAGCTACTGGTGAGGCTGAGGCAGGAGAATCATTTGAACCTGGGAGGTGGAGGTTGCAGTGAGTCAGGACCACGCCAGTGCACTTTGGCCCAGGTGACAGAGCAAGACTCCATCTAAAAAAAAAAAAGTCTGTTGGTGACACATTTCATTGTAGTAAAACTCAAAAGATTAAAGACTAAAAGAAAATTGAATAAAAATATAAACTAAAGGGAAATTGTACCTGAAGGTCATCCAGCTCCACAGATCAGAATAAAGAGCACTAGAAGTGGTAAATATGTGATCCGTTTTTTCTGTTGTTTTCTTTATTTCTTTGATATAAGACTATTTCAAGCAAAAATTGCAACAGTGTATCATTGGTTTTATAGTGTATATAGACGTCATATGTACGACAACAGTAGCATAAAGGAGGGTGAGGAACTATGCTGGCATAAAGTTGGTGGTTGTTAGTCATTATTAATACAAAGTAGATTTTGATAAGGTAAAGACATATATTACAATGTCTAGAACGATCACTAAAAGTCCACAAAAATATCAAAGAAGAGAATTTAAATGATGTACTGAAAATATTTGTTTCTCACAAAGGAAGGTCGTTGAGGAGGAACAGAGAAACAACAAGGAGGTAAGACAAGTAAAAAGCAAATGGCAAAATCGTGGACCAATTCTAACCATGTGGATAGTTACAGTAAATGTGAATATGAACTAACTAAACCTCTCAACAAAAGGCAGGGGCATTTCAGATTAGATTAAAAGCAAGACCCAACTGTATTCTGTCTACAAGACAGTAAAAAGATGGAAAAGGATATATCAGGCAAATAGTGGCATGAGAGAGCTACACTGGCCATTTTAATAACAAACAAAATAGACTTAAAAGACAACGAGTGTTACTGTAGACAAAGGAAGAACATTTCAAAATAATGAAAGGGTGAATATGGTATCAGGATACAGCAATTACAAATGTATGTACCTATGATAACAATGCCCCCCAAATACATGATTCAATACTCCTTTCTTAGTAATTGATAGAAAAACTAGTCAGAAAATCAGAAAGGATATAAAACACTCAACACTATCAAGAAACCTGACCTAATTGGCATTTATAAAACTCCACCTAACAAAAGGAGAATATAATTATTTTAACATGAATATCACAAAAAAGAAATATGGGAAATCCCCGAAACATGAAAATTAAACAAGGTACTTTAAAGTAACTCATGGTCAAAAGAAGACATCACAAAGGAAATTAGAAAAATATGTTGCCCTAAAAACACAACATATCAAATTTTGCAGAATTTAGTTAAAGCAGAGTTTAGAGGGAAATTCACACCTTTATACTAGAAAAGAAGAAAGCCTAAAAATAATAATCTAAGCTTTCAACTTAGGGAGCTAGAAAAAGGAAAGCAAATTAAACCTGAAATAAGCAAAAGAAAGGAATAAGTGGGAGCACAGAGATTAATATGGTAGAAAACACATAAATTTTTAAAAACATTAATGAAACTAAAAGCTCATTCTTTGTAAATATTAATAAAATTGTCACATCGTTAGCTAAACTGATCCAAAAAAAAAAAAAGTGAGGGAAGAAGTGATAAATTACCAATATCAGCAATAAAGTAGTGACATCACTACGAGTCCTACAGACATTAAAAGAATGATTTCCACTTACAACCAAAATGAAACAACAGGGGCCAGATTTACCCTCCAACTTAGAACAACAGAAGTTGCAGACAAAAATATATGAAACCAATTTTTCAAGACATTGGGTAGTAGGTAAAAAAGACCCCTGATCCCTGAAAGACGGAACAGGCTGGGGGCGGTGGCTCACGCCTGTAATCCCAGCACTTCAGGAGGCCAAGGCAGCAAGATTGCCTGGGGTCAGGAATTCAAGACCAGTCTGTCCAACATGGTGAAATCCTGTCTCTTCAAAAATACAAAAATTAGCTGTGCTGCCTGTAATCTCAGCTACTTGGGAGGCTGAGGAGGGAGAATCACTTCAACCCAGGAGGTAGAGGTTGCAGTGAGCCGAGATGGAACAATTGCACTGCAGCCTGAGCACCAGAGTGAGACTCGGTCTCCAAAAGAAAAAAAAAAGGGAACAAATGAAGTGAGCCCTGCAATTACTGCAGCTCATTGCCTTGAATGAGTTTCCTGGCTACAGCACAGGGAGGGGAGACCCAGGTGGAGCCCAGCAGACTCCCTGAGTTGAGAATATAGAGCTGAAAGTCTGGGAAGACCAAGTTGGCCAGAGTTACAGGACAGGGTACTGAAGAGAGCTGCCCAGAGAAAGAACCCCAGAGTTCTGCAGAGGGTCCCCATCAAATATGCATCAGAGAGTTGATTGGTATATGAGTGTTGGAAAACTACCTAAGACCATGGAAAGAACTATCATGATGGACTAGAGGAAATAGTGACTAGAGATCGCACAGGCTGGGAATAGTGCCAGACCTAAAAGCCTCAGAATTCATCAGACATTGTGTAAAGTATTCAGAAGGGTCTTGACTTGGCAGTAATGCTGCTCTGATATTATTTACAAACCTTATGGGTAGGACCCAAAAGGATGAAACTGCTTAACTGTGTAGCTTAACTGTGTCCCAGAAAAAAAACGAACTCAAGAATACTTATAGGCATACAAAGTACTTAGCATCCAACGAGGTAAAATTTACAAGTCAAAAATTATTAGGCATGGGGCACTTGTCAGGACCTCCGGAGGCTGTGTTACAGCAAAAAAAAAAAAAAAAAAAAAACCCAAATATGTATGTGTGTGTCTATATATATGTATATATATATAATTTTTTTTGAGCCCTAGTCTCACTCTGTCGCCCAAGCTGGAGTGTAGTGGCGCACAATCTCAGCTCACTGTAACTTCCACCTCCTGGGTTCAGGTGATTCTCCTGTCTCAGTCTCTCAAGTAGCTGAGATTACAGGTGCCCGCCACCACACCCAGCTAATTTTTTGTATTTTTAGAAGAGACAGGGTTTCACCATGTTGCCCAGGCTGGTCTCAAACTCCTGACCTCAGGACATCCACCTGCCTCAGCCTCCCAAAGTGCTGGGATTACAGAGGTGAGCCTAAAAATAAATTTTAAAAATTACTAGGTATGCATAATGAAAGAAAATACCACCCATGTTAAACAGAAAAATCATTCAATTGAAATGGACCCAGAATTGGCATAGATGTTAGAATTAGCAGATGATAACATGAAAACATAGAGCTGTATTCAACATGAAAACATAGAGCTGTATTCCATGTTTAAAAACTAGAGGAAAGGTTGAACATGTTAAGAGGGGAATTTTATGAGATGAAAACTACAATGGACTATACACAGGAAACTTTTGGGGTGGTGAATTTGTTATTATCGTGATGTGGTGATAGCTTCACATGTTTATAGGTCAAAACATATAAAATTGTGCCCTTTGAATATGTGTAGTTTATTGTCTGCTAATTGCGCCTCCATAAAGCTATTACAAAATAAAGGTAAATAAAGAAGGACAAGAGAATATCATAAACAACTTTATACCAACAAATTTGAAAACATAAAAGAAACATAAAAACATAAAAGAATACAGAAAGATTTTACAAAGTATCAAAAACTGACTCAAGAAGACTCAGAAGACATAGAAGACTCAAGAAGACATAGAAGATCTAAATATACCTGCATTGAGTAAACAAATTGAATTAGCAATTAAAAACTTTCCCACAAAGAAAAGATCAGGCCCAGATGGTTTCACTGGTAAATCCTATCAAATATTTAAGGAAGAAATGCTACCAATTCTGCGGAAACTCAGAAAATACAGGGGGATGAAGCACTTCCAAATTTGTTTTCTGAGGCTAGTATTACCCTGATACCAAAGCCAAAGAAATCACAAGAAAGAAAACTATACCTCAATATTCCTCATGAGCATAGATATAAAAATCTTTAACAAAGAGCAAATCAAACCCGGCAGTATTTACAGAGGATGATCTATCATGGCCAAGTAAGATTCATGCTAGTAAGGCAAGGTTGGTGTAACATCCAGAAATCAATTCCTGTTCTACACCATATGATCAGATAAAGGAGAAACATTATAAAGCCATCTCAGTAGATGCTGGAAAAGCATTCAACAAAATTCAACACCCATTCATAATAAAAACTCTCAGCAAACTAGGAAGAGAAGGGAATTTCCTCAACCTGAACCTCTAGGAACTGGGCGCAGAGGCTCATGCCTGTAATCTCAGCACTTTGGGAGGCCAAGGCGGGCAGATCACTTGAGGTCAGGAGTTTGAGACCAGCCTCGCCATTGTGGAGAAACCTCGTATCTACTAAAAATAGAAAGAAAAAAAAAATTAGCCAGGCATGATGGCGGGCACCTGTAATCCCAGCTACTCAGGAGGCTGAGGCAGGAGAATTGCTTGAACCCGGGAGATGGAGGTTGCAGTGAGCTGAGATCACACCACTGCACTCCGGCCTGGGTAACAGAGCCAGACTATCTCAAAAGAAAAAGAAAAACAAAAAGAGCATCTGTGAAAAACCTACAGTTAACATCATATTTAATGGTGAAGACTAAATGCTTCCTACCTAAAATCAGAAACAAGACAAGGGTGTCTGCTCTCACCATGCCTGTCCCACACTGTGCCATTATACACCCATTCGAACGGCTGAGATAAACAAAGCAAAACATCTGACTCTACCCAGTAAAGCAGGAAAAAAAAGTAGGGGACAAGGGAGTTGTTGCGGAGGAAGAACTGCGAGAACACGGAGGGAGGCTCTGACCTATATTCACGTCTGGTTTGACGTCTGTGTGCTACAAACCGCCAACCTTCTGGCCAAGATTGGCGGAGAAGATGAGCTTCCTTGGAGACGGAGCCCCGTCCAACAGGGCAGAGGGGCATGTGACCCAGTCATTGCAAATCACTGTGACAGGCTCCACAGGGTTCCCAGTTCTGTGGGCGCACTGAGGAGGGGGCCATCAACCCCTTCCAGGAGAACAGGAGAGGGGAGGCTTCCCGGGAAACGAGGTGCAGGGCAGGGGCGGTGGGGGGCTGGTGAGCCTCCTGGAATCTCAGACCGTGGGAACTTGGGGCTGTTGGCTTCACTTCCTGCCATTCCTTCCCTCCTCTTCCCACCCACTAGGGTGCCAGGTGGCTGTCATTTCTTTTTTAATTAAAGTGAACCCAATTCGATCTTGCCTGGAGAGTTTCCTGATACCTCTTGGAATAGAGTCTTCCTGGGGTGTTGCAAAAGCTGGGTTGGGCATCTGTATTCTAAACTCTGAGGGCAACTATGGGGACCACCCTCCTGGATGCGGGTTTGGTCTCAGTGGGGTTGGGGGCAGAGCCAGGTGGCAAGGACCGTGTTCCAGGAGCATAGAGACACCTGTGCACACTGGTGCTGTCTTTATAGAAGAAAAAGAAAATAAACCCCTGGGCAAAGGCCCTGCCATGGTGCCCGCTGTGTTGAACTATCCAGAGACCCTGTGTGACCAGGGCATAGCTGGCAGTGACCTCAGGGAGCCGCAGAAGTCTGGGGTATAAACGTCTGTTTCCAAGGGCAGGGCAAAGTCTTGGAGTGTTATTCAGCTCCATGAGTGCAACTAATTGTCTCAAGGGCGTAGCTTCACGCCAGCCACATCGGCAACTCCTGGCGGGCAGAATCTGGCTTTACGTACTTTCCTTATGCACCTGGAAAGGAGGGAACACATGTCTATTGCAAGCCTGCTGAATACTTTATGGCCATTATGGATGCATTCAGTCTTTATGTATACATAGGGACGTTATCCCCATGTTAGGATAAGGAAACTGAAGCCCAGAGAGGTGAAGTGACTTGCCCAAGGTCACACAGAGGCAAACCTGGGATTCCAGCCACAGTTTGTTCTGCTAAAGCCCCAGCTTGGAAATCCTGGGCGAGTGAGGGCACCGCTGGGACTGGCCTGCTCATCTGGCTCATTCCCTGGATCCCAGCACCCCAGAGAGGGGGCAGCAGGCAGGCGGCCTGAGGTCAGCGGCTCCCTGCCTGTGTGGCTCCCTGCCTCAGTTGTCCTGGGTGCTAGGAACATCATGGTAATCTCAGGCATGAGTAAGGCTCGAAAGATGTACTGAAAGTTAGATGCAGTGATTAAGAGGACGGAAGGGGTGTCCTCCGGCTTCC
>PVKP010020027.1:0-41405 GCA_004027715.1 Plecturocebus donacophilus | reverse complement strand
AAAAAAAAAAAAAAAAAAAAACCAGATTTGAACTCAGACTTGGAACAAGGAAATTTAATAAATATTTACAGAACCTACCACCCCATATCCACAAAACATATATTTTTTTCAATATTATATCATACCGATTCTAAAAGTGATCACATAATAGGAAATAAATCACTTTTTAATAATCGCATAAGCATTTCACAGATTTAAATGAAATCCTGAGCAACAGAGCAAGATTCTCGTTCTCTCTCTCTTTCTCTTTCTTTCTTGTCTTAAAAAAAAAAAGAAAAGGGAAACTTCAGACACTGTTGGTCAATATAAATTACTACAACAACTATGAAGAACAGTTTGGAGGTTCCTCAAAAACCTAAAAATGGAGCTATCATATAATCCAGTAATCCCACTGCTGGGTATATATCCAAGAGAAAGGAAGTCAGTATACCGAAGAGATATCTGCACTCCCATTTGTTGCAGCACAATTCACAGTAGCCAAGATTTAGAAACAACCGAAGTGTCCACCAACAGATGACTGGACAAAGAAAATGTGGTACATATACACAATGGAGTGCCATTCAGCCATAAAAAAGAATGAGATTCAGTCATTTGCAACAAACATGAATGGAACAAAAGTCATTATATTAAGTGAAATAAGCCAGGCACAGAAGACAAACTCCGCATGTTGTCACTTATTGGTGGGAGCAGAAATTTAAAACAACTGAACTAATGAAGATAGAGAGTAGAATGATGGTTACCAGAGGCTGGGAAGGTTAGTGTGGATGGGGAAAAGTGAGGATGGTAAATAGGTAGATAAATAGAATCAATAAGATGCAGTATGTCATAGCACAACAGGTTGACTGTAGTCGGTAATAATTTAATTGTACATTTAAAAATAATGAAAAATGTATAATTGGATTGTCTGTAGCACGAAGGATAAATGCTTGAGGTGACAGATACCCCATTTACCTTGATGTGTTTATTACACATTGTTGTCTGTATCACAATATGTCATATACCCCAGAAATATATGCATCTGCTATGTACCTACACAAATCTTTTTAAAAAGAGGTAATATAGCATATACAAAGAGTGTCAATTGACGGACAGTGCCCATCTCAGACTATGGTGAGAAGGGAAGTCTCCATAGGCTTGGGAGAATGAGTTAGATTCAGATAACGTTAACCTACGTAACTATGGAGACAGCTGTTAACTATGAGTGAAGGCCAGGGTTTGAGAAATCCGAGGCACAGGCTGTTCCCCCACACTCATGCCCAGTACTGTGTTGGGCCCAAGTACTTAAAGAAATTGAGCAGTTCCTAGTTCTACCCACCTTACTGCTTCCTTGATGATGGATTCAAAATAGCGTCCCTTGACTTCTACAGGTGCTTGCAGTCCTTCAGGCAATTTGACGGGTTTTTTTTTTTCTCACGTTCTGAAGATGTTAAAAAAAAAAAAAAAAACTTCAGTATTATAAGGAAGAATAGAAGTGAATCTTGGTTAAACTATACCTCAGCAATCAGGCTTCATAGGCTAAATGTTTTAAATGCTTAAAGATACCAGCCCATACAAAAACTAAATTTAAAAAAACACCTGCATATACATAGGAATGAAACTCTTGTAAACAATAACCAAGAAAGAAAAGGAAAAGAGAAGGTGTACTACATTTTAGTCAAAGAAAAGAAAAACCACCGTAAATTATATGCAATCTCAACTCTGGCAAAGAATGAACCTCAGCAGATAACATGCATATCTTCTATATCACAAAAAGAGAGACTTCCTAGAGTTTTTTTTTTTAAACAGACATTTTTATATTACTTACTTCATCCAAAGTGTAGAATTTCCTTCATTAATTTGCCTTTTATTTCAGCATTAATATCTTTTTGGATTCTGGAAAAAGGGAGTATTTCTGTGACTTTTAGGTCATCTCCAGAGAAACTGCTGGTAACAATGACTCCTACAGATGCATTTCTACTAGGTTTCTGCATCAGCCCATCTTTGCTGAAGCCAGTGAAGTCATCAGTCCGACAATCCAATTGGCTGGGTGGAATACCATCTCCTGCCTTAAGCTCTGGTGAAACAGATTTTGACAAAAAGCCATCAGTTGGAATTTCACCATGTTCTTTCCCCTCCACATAGACATCATGAATGACAGATCTGGAAACCAAACTGTGAAGCTGAGCTGTGGGATATGTGTCTTTCATCACCCCTCTCAGTACGTCTATCTGCTCCTCAGTTTCTAGGGAATTATTTATTTCATAATTGGGAGGATGTACGAGGGGAAACCCCAGGCCTGATGAACTGAGGCCAGGACACATAATACAATAAAACTACCTCTTATTTTCTGGCCCTATGAATGCATATGGAAACCAAGTAAGACAGCACAACTCTAACAAACATTCACAGGTACCTGGTACTCATGGGTTAGTGTCAGCTTGTTATGCTTTACTAGGTGAAAGGAGCAAGTCTCAGTTGGCATCATGACTTCTCAAATTCACAAACAATGCGCCATGCTTTACTGAGCTGGAAGCCAGACAACTTGGATACACCTCAACCTGCCTCCTCTCTACATCGAATATGTTCTGAGAAAACAGAGGCGGCCATTAGTGCTAAAAGTTCTATATGCACTCCATCACCAAAAATCCATTTTTAGTGTATGATCTTCCTCATCCTTCTTTTTTGTCTCAAAAATGTTACATTCTGTTCACTCCAGATCTGTCACCTCTTTCATTTATTCATCGTCTGTGGTATGCAGCATGCCAGAAGCTGGGGAGCATGTAAACCGCCCAGAGAGCAACGTTTCCTGCTCTTGTGGAGCTCACATCCTCATGGGGCAGTCAGACAGTAGTGCCCAACGAGCAAATGAAACTAACAGGGTTGGGTTGATGGTGGGGAAGCCATCCACAGGCCTGTGGGAGACAGCAGCAGAAGGAGCCACAGGGGCTGCCACTGGTTGGGCAGGGCATTCTGAGGAGGTGCCCTTGGGCAGGGCTTGGAGGAAGAAGTGGGGCTACCTGTGCAGAGGCAGAAGGGGATTTCCAGGCTGCAGTGAGGCCAAGGGTAGGGGCTGGAGTGGGGATAGACCAGGCACTACGGGGTGAAGGACAGAAGCAGAGAGAGTCAGGAGATGGATGGGACCTGTGTTAGGAGAAGGTGACGGAGGTCAGGCCATGTAGAGCCTGGCAGACCAAAGCTGGTTTACGGTCTGTTCTGAGTGCTTAGGGGAGTTAAGGATGGGTTCTCAGGAGTGACATGACATGATGTCATTTACATGCCAACATGATGACCTGGCTGCAGGGTTTGAGGGTATGTTTTAGATGGGGGCAAAAATGGGAAACATGGAGATGTCACAGTAGCTCAGTGACTGATCATGGCACAGTGGAAAAGAAGGAGAGAGAGAAATGCTGGGATTCAGAAATTTTTACAATATTTACAGAAGAGAAGAAAAAGAAAGGTAGAAAAACAGAATAATGGGGCACAGTAGCTCATGCCTGTAATCCCAGCACTTTGTGAGGTCAAGGTGGGTGGATCACCTGAGGTAAGGAGTCTGAGATCAGTCTGGCTGCCATAGCAAAACCCCATCTTTACTAAAAATAAAAGAATTGACTGGGCGTGGTGGCTGGTGCCTATAATCCCAACTACTCGAGAGGCTGAGACAGGTGAATCAGTTGAACCCTGGAGATGGAGGTTGCAGTGACCAAAGATGGCACCACTGCACTCCAGCCTGGCCTACAAGAGAAAAACTCCATCTTAAAAAAAAAAAAAAAAGATAGGGATTCACCAATAAGGACAAGAAATTTTAAAAGAAGATTGTAGAAAATGGAAATCCTAGAAGCTTTCCATGAAGAAGCAGTGAACAACTCTCAAATGCCACTGAGAATTCATGGCAATGTCAGCCAAGACTGTTGACCTTGACAAGCATAGTTTCAGTGGAGAACAGGCAGGAGGCTGACTGCACCGGATCCAGCATGAGGAGGTGAGGACAGGCTTACTTACTCTTTTCTTTAGACATGGCAGAGCCTCCAATAAGGCCATCTCCTACTCCTCGTTTCCTTACTAACAGGGCCATCTTCTGCCTTTTCTGGGATGAAGAACTCTCACATTTCCTGGGACGTTTAAATGTATTTTGAGGTTCTGCAGCAACCTTCTCTGCTTTAATTCGTCACTGTGTACTGAAAAACATCAATGAACATTTTCCATTCATGACAAAAATCTAAAAATCAGAAAATGGCAAACAGTCTGCATATATCAATACAATCAAGAGCTTCAATCATTAGTTTGACTTTTAATAATGAGCCAAGATTTACCAAGTCTCAACAAATATTCTGTTTTCAGGAAAAGAAACCTAATTTTATTGCATGCTAAGTAAAAGAAAGAAAGAAAGAAAAAGAAAACTACAGACCAATATCCATGATGAACATTGATGCAAAAATCTTCAATAAAATACTGGCAAACCGAATCCAACAGCACATCAAAAAGCTTATCCACCTTGATTAAGTAGGCTTCATCCCAGGATGCAAGGCTGGTTCAACATAGGCAAATCTAGAAATGTAATTCACCACATAAACAGAACCAAAGACAAAAACCACATGATTATCTCAATATATGCAGAGAAGGCCTTTGACAAAATTTAACAGCGCTTTATGCTAAAGACTCTCAATAAACTAGGTATCGATGGAACATACCTCAAAACAATAAAAGCTATACAGGAGAAACCCACAACCAATATCATACTGAATGAGCAAAAACTAGAAGCATTCCATTTAAAAACTGGCACTAGACAAGGATGCCCTCTCTCACCGCTCCTATTCAATATAGCATTGGAAGTTCTAGCCAGAAAAATTAGGCAAGAAAAATAAATAAAGGGCATTCGATTAGGAAAAGAAGAAGTCAAATGGTCCCTATTTGCAGATGACATGATCGTATATTTATTAGACTCCATCGTCTCAGCCCAAAACCTCCTTAAGCTGATAAACAACTTCAGCAAAGTCTCAGGATACAAAATCAATGTGCAGAAATCACAAGCATTCCTATACACGAATAACAGACAAACAGAAAGCCAAATCATGAACGAACTCCCATTTACAATTGCTACAAAGTGAATAAAATACCTAGGAATACAACTAACAAAGGATGTAAAAGATCTCTTCAAGGACAAACCAAATCAAGGAAATAAGAGAGGACAGAAACAGATGGAAAAACATTCCATGCTCATGGTTAGGAAGAATCAATATCATGAAAATGACCATACTGCCCAAAGTAATGTATAGGTTCAATGCTATCCCCATGAATCTACCATTGACCTTCTTCACAGAACTGGAAAAAACCACTTTAAACTTCATATGGAACCAAAAGAGAGCCCATATAGCCAAGACAATCCTAAGCAAAAAGAACAAAGCTGAAGACATCACGCTACCTGACTTCAAACTATAATACAAGGCTATGGTAATCAAAACAGCATGCTACTGTTATCAAAACAGAGATATAGACCAATGGAACAGAACAGAGGCCTCGGAAGCAACACCACACATCTACAGCCATCTGATCTTTGACAAACCAGACAAAAACAAGCAATGAGGAAAGGATTCCCTGTTTAATAAATGGTGTTGGGAAAACTGTTGGGAAATTCCATTCTACTACATGCTAGCCTATGCAGGAAGCTGAAACTGGACCCCTTCCTTACATCTTATACAAAAATTAACTCCACATGGATTAAAGATTTAAACATAAGAACTAACACCATAAAAACCCTAGAAGAAAACCTAGGCAACACCATTCAGGACATAGGCACAGCAAGGACTTCATGACTAAAACACCAAAAGCAATGGCAACAAAAAACATAGACAGATGGGATCCAATTAAACTTAAGAGTTTCTGCACAGGAAAAGAAACAATCATTAGAGTAAGGCGGCAACCAACAGAATGGGAAAAAAATTTTTGCAATCTACCCGTCAGACAAAGGGCTAATATCCAGAATCTACAAAGAACTAAAGTAGATTCACAAGAAAAAAACAAATGAACCCATTCAAAAGTGGGTGAAGGATATGAACAGACACTTTTTAAAAGAAGACAAATATCCGGCCCATAAACACATGAAAAAATGCTCATCATCATTGGTCATTAGAGAAATGGAAATCAAAACCACATTGAGATATCATCTCATGCCAGTTAGAATGGTGATCATTAAAAAATCTGGAGACAACAGATGCCAGAGAGGATGTGGAGAAAAAGGAACACTTTTGTGCTGTTGGTGGGAGTGTAAATTAGTTCAAGCATTATGAAAGACAGTGTGGCAATTCCTCAAGGATCTAGAAATAGAAATTCCATTTGACCCAGCAATCCCATTACTGGGTATATACCCAAAGGATTATAAATCATTCTAACATAAAGACACACGCACACATATGTTCATTGTGGTGCTGTTTATGATAGCAAAGACCTGGAACCAACCCAAATGCCCATCGATGATAGACTGGACAAAAAATATGTAGCACATATACACCATGGAATACTATGCAGCCATACAAAACGACAAGTTTGTGTCCTTTGTAGAGACAGGGATGAGTCTAGAAACCACCATTTTCAGCAAACTGACATAAGAACAGAAAACCAAACACCACGTTTTCACTCACAGGCGGGTGATGAACAATGAGCACACTTGGGCACAGGGAGGGGAGCAACACTCACAGGGCTAGGTTGGGGGGTGGAGGGGAGAGGAGGGACAGAGAAGGGGGAGGGGAGGATGGGGAGGAATAACACCAGGAGAAATGCCTGATCTAAGCGACATGGGGGGCGGGGGGATGGAGACAGGAAACCACCATGGCATATATATACCTATGCAACTATCCTGCAGGATGCAGGATGTGCATATGTACCCCAGAGCCCAAATACAATTTAAAAAAAAGAAAGAAAAATAAGAAGAAGAAAAATGGTACAACTGGAATCAATCAGAATGCTTGTGGAATAAGCAGTTCTCATTGAGCGCAAGTAGATAAAAATGTTATTACCTCTTTGAAGATGGATAAACCAATCTGTATCAACGCTTGCTAGGAAAAATAATTCCTTTTCTTTGTTCTCATTCTAGAAGATTGATAAAAACCTGGCAACATTTGACAAGGGCATCAGAAGAAAGAAAAACTACAAGATCAAGCCAAAATTACAAGCTAAGATCACCCTTGAACCCAGACTCCCAAATTCTAAACTAAAGGTTAGCAAATAAAATGCAATAGCACTTAAAAAGAATTCCATCAGCCATGGTGGAGTATACTGTATAAAGCCAAGAATGATTTAACATTTGAAAATCAATAAATGTAATGCACCACATTAAAAACAACAAAAATACAGGGAAACACCACGTGATCATTATTATAGATGGGTCAACGTTTAAAATCTATTCTTGATAACAACTATCAGCATCTTAGGAAAAAAAAGGCTACTTTCTTATTTTGGTAAGCATATGCACACACACAAAATAGTAAATGCCACACTTCATAGTGAAATATCAGGATTTTCTTCCAGAGTCTGAAAACAAGACAAAGATGTCCACTATTCATTCAACAATTTGCTGGAGGTTCTAAAAAGTGTAGTAGCATCAGGAAAATATAAATAGGTGTAAAATCTGAAAAGAAATAAAACTCATTATTTACAGATGACATTGTTCTGTACATAGAAAATGTAAAAGTATAAAATCATTATGGTTAATAAGTAAATTTACTCAAGTCACTGGATATAATAAAAATCAATGGCATTTCTTTATAATTAATTGCAACGAATAATTAGAATATAAAATTTCAAATGTCATTAAAACAGTAAAAAAATCATGAAATACTTAGAAATAAATCTAATCAGGATGTGCTAGAGCACTACACAAAAATTATAAAACATCACTGAGAGAAATTCAAGACTGCAGTAAATGGAGAAAAATAATCTTTCCATGAAATGAAAGACGGTATTAAGAGGCATTATTGTTAATTCTTTCAGAATGACATAGCAATCATTTAAAATTCCACCATGTTAACAAAAATTTTTCTAAAAATTGACAAACAGACAATTGTCTTAAGTATATGCAAACTAAAGATTTGGGAAAGCTGGCCGGAGGTGGTGGCTCACACCTGTAATCTCAGCACTTTGAGGGGCTGAGGTGTAGAGATCTAGAGATCAGAAGGTGCAGAGATCGAGACCATCCTGGCCAATATGGTGAAACCCCATCTCTACTAAAAATACAAAATTAGCTGGGCGTGGTAGTGCATGCCTGTAGTCTCAAATATATATATATATTTATATGTATATTTGGGAAAGCTAAGACAATATTTAAGAAAAAGAAGTAAGTTTGTAGACATACACTACTAAATATGAGATTTATTATAAGGGTAGAGTAATTAAAACAGTATGGTACTGGAGCAATGACAGGCAAATACACCAAAGGTAGAGAACACAGAGGCCACAAAGAATCTGGAAATGGAAAATAGATTTGCCACAGAAGAGCTCCTGTAAAACACCGTGGAAAGGCTAGTGCTTTTAATAAATGCACTTCATAAATGCAGGGAAAATACAAACTGACTCTTACCCAATCCCACTCCAGAAAACATTACTAAAGATGGATAGTAAATCCGGTAAAAAAATATAAGATATTAGGGTTACAGCTTTAGAATAGGCCAAGGTATTTTTGATTAGGATAAAAAGGCACTAACAATAAAGAATACATTGTTTAATTAGGCATAATTAAATGTAAAACTTCTATTCCTCAAAAGACAGTCTTAAGAGAGTGAAAAAGCAAAGCACATCTGTAGATTACATATTATATAATATATAGTATAGGTTATATATAAAAATATACATTTATCATATATATGTATATATCTGACCAAAAAATGAGTGGAATCCAGAATATAACCAGAACTACAAATCAATTTTAAAAAATAAACATTGCAATAAAATGTTGGGGGGGAAAGCTGAGTACTCATTCATAAGAGTCATACTCAAATATGACTTTAATAATCACATAAAATATACCCAGACTATGACTTTACTCCATTCCATGAAAAGTTATTTGAGATGAATGGGAGATCTAGAAGACAGCTTAGAATATTATCATCATGTCATTGGGCGAGGCAAAGATTATTCTTAAAATAATAGAAAGCACCAGCCCTCAACAACAGACTGATTAATAAAATTAAGAGAATCTGTTCATCTAAAACACAATATTGAGATAGTGTAAAGGCAAAACAGATTTGTAGAAGATACTAAAATTGTAGGTGTATTTTAATGCATGTACATATATGCCTGCGTGTATTTGTGTAACTGACACTCAGAACATATATGTAAAGCACAAATCCATTTTTAAAATGCAAACATCTCAATAAAATTTGGAGGAAAAGACCTGAAAAGGGACTTCATAAAAGACATATTTAAATGACGAATAAACACATTTAAAAAGTGCTCTGAAAACAATCAATAAATAGCTGGGCACTGGTGGTTCACACCTGTAATCCCAGCACTTTGGGAGGCTGAGGCAGGCAGACCACTTGAGCCCAGGGGTTCAAGACCAGCCTGGGCCACTTGGTGAAACGCCATCTCTACCAAAAAATACAAAGATTAGCCAGACTTGGTGGCGTGCACTTGTAGTCCCAGCTACTCGGGAGGCTGAGGCATGAGAATCGACCGAGACTGGGAGGTCGAAGTTGCAGTGAGCCGAGATGGTGCCACTGCACTGCAGCCTGGGTAACAGAGCAAGACCTCATCTCAAAAAACAATCAAAACTCAATAAATAAACACTTTAAAAAAAAACAGGTGCTCAATCTCATTAATCAGCATAAAGCTGCAAATGTAGACATAAGGAGAGATCACTGCACACCCATCAGAGTGTCTGGAATAAAAGACTAATCGCACAGCGAGTGTGTGCATCTGGAACCTTCAGACATTTCTGGACAGAATTATTTCCCACACAGACACCCGATGGGTATGGCTGAAAGGTCAGATAGTACCCCGGGGAAGAGCTCCCTCAGGACTGAGAATCAAGGGCAAAAAAGCACCCCAACCCGTAGCAAGACAGAGCTCCCAAGGTCAGGTGGTCTCCTTCATGGCTGACACAGAGCTCCCAGAGTCCCACCATAGGCTTAGAGAATCCAAGAAACAGCACCCCACTCCCTTGCAGCACTGGGAGACAGCATCCACAGATAATAATTTAAAAACCCAGCACCACGAGAAAGCATCCGGTAGGCGTCCCGTCCCCATCGGGGATAAACGGATCCAAAGAAAACCAACACATCCTAGCTGTGAGCAACATCCGAGGATAAATGTGCCCCACGGCCGACATCAGAACCCAATGAAGAGTACCTCGCGGGCTGAGATAAAGCCCGCGACGGAGAGTGACCCCACAGGGCGGCGATCATGTGTCCGCGGAACAGCCACACCGATCCCAGCCCTGAACACAGAGTCCCTAAAGCAGAGCCCCCCCGCAGGGTCGTGGCCTAGCGGGGAAGAAACACCACCACACCCGAAGCTGACACAGGTAATCAAGGCAGGGTCCCCACCCCTGGGTTCCGGTCATTGCAGCAGGAAAAGTCCCTCGCATCACTGAGAGGGAGCCCCCAAGAAAAGCTCCCCAGCCCCACAACATAACCGAGACGGGGTGCCCAAGGAAAAGACTCCCCGACGGCTGACACAGGCGCCCACAGTAGTGTCCACAGAGCAGAGCCACATCTCCCAGGGAGCCGTACCACTCACCCGACAAAGAACACCCCAGAAAAGAGGCTTTCCTAGGAAAAAGAACACCTTCTGGGGAGAAATTAAAGCATCCAGGGAAAAACTGCCCACTTACGTAAAGTCCTGAAGTCTTGACCTTGCCGGAGGATCGGCGGTAGCACCTCACAAAATGGCAGAGAAGTTGTTGCGCCTCCCCACTGGTGGAACTTTCTAGAAACTTGCCCTCTGACAGTTATGGGAAGTGCGCCCCCTCGGATGCCTGGGAGCGATGTTCATTAGGAGGCGTCCCACCAGAAGCACCAATCTGGTAAGGCTCAAGGGAGACAGAAGGAAGGGAAGCTGCCGGCCCACCCCGTGCCCCGCCCCAGCCGAACACTGGGAACCTGTTGGGGGCGCCAGAGTCCGGAAGTGAAGTCTCGTGCACTGCGAAACCGCCGGCGCCAACCGGAAGAACCCGGAAGCGTGGCATTCCCCGCCCTTCGCTAACTGACCCTCTTTATCCGCCGCCGCCTTCGGTATCAGCCGCGCAACGGGAGGAATGCAGAACCTCGCACAGCAGGATAAAAGGGTGAATTTCGAGCTGACGGGCAAATATATCTTATAGTATGTTTGTCTGGCCTTGATATCAGGGTAATATTGGCCTCATAGAATGAAGTAGTGTTCATTCCTCTGTTATTTTTTTTGAAATCCTTTGCTAAGTATTGGTATTACTTCTTCCTTAAATGTTTCATAGAATTTACACGCGAAACCGCCTCGGCTTGGCTTCCATTTGTGGAGAGATTTTAAATTACTAATTAAATAGCTTTTCATGCTATAGTCCTATTGCAAATTTCTATTTCTTTTTGAGTCAGTAATTTGTTTTCTAGGAATTTTTCTATTTTACTGACGTTGTTTAATTTGTTGGCATAAAGGTGTTCATAATGTATTCCTTTTAAATTTCTTGCTTTGTATGTGTGTGTGTGCGCGCGAGTGAGACGGAATCTCGCTCTGTAGCTAAGGTTGGAGCGTAGTGGCGCGATCTCGGCTCATTGCAACCTCCGCCTTCCTGGTTCAAGCGCTTCTTCTGCCTCAGCCTCCTGAGTAGCTGGGATTACAGGTGGCACCACCACGCCCGGCTAATTTTTTGTATTTTAGTAGAGTTGGAGTTTCACCATGTTGGCCAGGCTGGTCTCAAACTCCTGACCTCAGGTTATCCACCGGTCTCGGCCTCCCAAAGTGCTGAGATTACGGGAGTGAGCCACCGCGCCTGGCCCCTTTTAATTTCTATAAGGTCAGTGTTAATAACCCCCCCTTTCATTCTTGATTTGGGTAATCTGTGTGGTCCTTTCTTTTATTCATGGTCAGTTAAGCTAAAAGATAGTTTTTTTTTTTTTTTAACTATTCTGTGAACCAATTTTTGATTTCATTGATTATTTTTTTAATTTCACTGATTTTCTTCTACTCTAATTTTCATCATTCCCCTCTTTCTGCTTGCTTGTATTAATGCATCAATTTAAAACTTCAGGAATAACAAATGGTTTGTTTCATGAAGGAGGATTTGAAACCTGAAACATAGAAATGCCTATGATATTGCAAGTAGTAGTTATTCGACCAGTTAATCAGAAGGAAGTTTGGTATGCTGAAACCAGACAAGTTTTTTGTACCGGGTTTTATTAATTTTAAAAATATGAAGTCTAGTTGGTAGGAAGGTGTTTATTGCATGAACAGTTTGTTTTTTAATATTTTAATATTTAGAATGCCCATTTTTCACTGAATCCCACAAATTTATTTATTCAAGCTTAAAGAAAAATATGTATCAACCAGCACATGCACTATCCTCTTTGTGCTTTATCTCTGGTAATCCTTATAAAAGCACCATGAGTTAGATACTGTTTTATGCCCATTTTACGGAAATAGAATCTTAGGGTGCACATTTAAGTAGCTCTTTCAGGTTTAACCAGTTAGAAAAGTGACAGAATCTAGGTATGTCAGATTCCAGAGATTGCACACACAAATACTATATCACACTGCTTACTGCTGTGAGTTCGGCAGAGAATTCCTTGTTTATATGGAAATCACAAAACTGATAGTATCCAGGATAATTGGCAGCAGTTTACACACCCAATTTGGTGATTTTGTGTGGGGTCAGCTGTCCACTGTTCTAATTGGATCTTAGGCTGGTCACACTTCTGAATTTGCACACCAAGTTTGTGTGTAAGGGTACTTCTCCAGGGAAAAGTATCTGTAGATTTAATCAAATTTTCCAAAGAGGGTTAGGCCCACTACTCAGCCTTCTCTGGATGATAAGAGATTGCCATGGAGCGTACACCCTTCCAATGGGGAGGATAATGTTGATTTCTTTGCCAGTTATGTTCCAGTTTTTAATCAGAGTGTTCCAGTCACACACACATAGTTAGCTATGATGCATATCTGCAGATGCTGGTTCTGCCACTGCAGAGTCAGCCAACTCCACCTGAAGAACTTCATACAGTTGGCTATGGGTTTACAAATGATGGCCAGGTAGGACAACTAGGAAAGTGTATGTGCTCATTAATAATACATACTTCTCCTTTAAGCCTGAAAAGATTAACTTGTGGAATTGTGAAAATTGGCATTCTAAATATTTAAGTATTAATATTTAGAATTATAGATTTTTAGTAGGGATGGTGGCATAAGAAAGGTCAGTCCATTCTCAAACTGAGCAGGAGGCATAAGGGAGTTGTTTAACCTAGTGGTGTGAACCTACAGGAAATAGTGATAGTGGACTGAGTCATCACTTAGATAAAGTGAGATTTTTAGATCACGGAACATGATATAGATTCTAGATATAAGATTCTAAACTCTGTTTGGTACCAATGCACCCATTGCTAAGACAGTCTGTGATCATGTGCTCTCAGGAGGATCATATATTTCAGCTGTATAGTGCCAATTTATGTGCCAGTTATGTTCCAGGTATAAATCTAAGTGTTCTATTAACACGCATAGATAATTATCAGGCATATCTGCAGATGCAGGTTTCTCCACTTCAAATGAGTCGGCCACCTCCACCTGAAGAACTTCGTACTGTTGGCTGTGGGCTTATAAATAATGGCCAGGTAAGATAACTTTCTATTTCTGCCCTAATTGTGACATTCTTAGTATAATTATTTTCTCATTAGAAAGTTGAATATAAACTATATGTGTTAATTCTCTTGATTTAAAAGATAAGAATATGACACAGGAATTCTCATGTGAATATAAAATGGGAAGTTTTTGGTCCAAGAGTGGATTCATTGTACTAGGAGCTGATGTTTTTAATTATCACATGTAATGCTCATAATTGTTCTGCAGATATGTATTACTATCTCCCCTTTAATGAGATATCAAGGCCAACGGTGGTCAAATGGCTTGCCCCACGTGACACATGATAGGAGATAGAGCCAGGGTTTGAATGCATATCTTTCTGACTCCAGAGTCTATATTCTTTCCCACTCCCCACAATAACTCCTTTATATTGAGATTGCAGTCTACTGTCTCCATTTCTGTTATCCAAGTCTCTAGTGCTCTATCTAAGAAATGACTAAGTATTCCTCTTGGAATATGAAGCGCTAGGTGATGTTGCCATGATTAGATTGTCCTAATGGTGATATTAACGTGACGTTTGTGTTGTGTAGGAGAAAGACATACTGACTTCACCATTAAAACATGAAGACAAAGGGGATTGCATCTGCAGTTATGGAACAGACCATTGGTATAAGGACTCAGATAGGCAGTAATCTCTTCTGTAACAAAACCAGACTGAAGTTATTCCACCGAATTGCCAAAACTCCTCAGTTAATTAGACTCTTCCTTAATTTTCCGTGCTGTTATTTCTCTTTTATAACATTAGAGATAAGAATCACACCTCACTCATAGGGATTGGCCAATTTTTGAGTTAATACATGTAAAGCATTTTGAGCAGTACCTGGAGAGTAGTAAATGTTCAGTAAAAATGTTTTCACACATTCTCAGGTCCTCTTTTACAGGATGTGAAAATGGTTTGGAAAATTTTAAAATCAAAATTATATATTATATACATTATATATATTAAATTATATATATATTATATATTTCATTAAATATATGCTGATACTATTTCCTATTTAATGCAGGAGCATATTCTTTTTTACTTCACCTATTATTTTAAGTTCTGGGGTACATGTGCAGGATATGCAGGTTTGTTACATAGGTAAACGTGTGGCACAGTGGTTTGCTGCACCTGTCAACCCATCACCTTGGTATTAAGCTCAGCATCCATTAGCTATTCTTCCCAATGCACTCTCTACCCCCACCCCTCCTCTGACAGGACCCAGTGTGTGTTGCCCTACCCGATGTGTCCGTGTGTTCTCATCACTCAGCTCCCACTTATAAGTGAGAACATGCACTGTTTGGTTTTCTTTCTCTGCATTAGTTTGCTGAGGATGATGGCTTCCAGCTCCATCAATGTTTCTGCAAAGGACATGATCTCATTCCTTTTTATGGCTGCATAGTGTTCCCTGGTGTATATGTACTACATTTTCTTGATCCAGTCTATCATTGATGGCCATTTGAGTTGATTGCACATCTTTGCTATTGTGAATAGTGCTGCAATGAATGTATATGTGCATATATCTTTATAATAGAATGATTTCTATTTCCTCGGGTATATACTCAGTAATGAGATTGGTAGATCAAGTTATATTTCTGCCTCTAGATCTTTCGGGAATCACCACACTGTTTTCCACATGGTTGAAGTAATTTACATTCCCACCAACAGTGTAAAAGCGTTCCTCTTCTCTGCAACCTTGCCAGCATCTGTAGTTTTTTGACATTTTAATAATCGCCATTCTGACTATTGTGAGATGGTTTCTCATTGTGGTTTTGATATGCATTTCTCTAATGATCAGTAATGTTGAGCTTTTCTTCATATGTTTGTTGGCCACATGAATATCTTCTTTTGAGAAGTGTCTATTCATGTCCTTTGCCCACTTTTTAATGAGATTGTTTAGTTTTCTTTTGTAAATTTGTTTAAGTTTCTTGTAGACTCTGGATATTAGACCTTTGTCAGATAGACAGATTGCAAAAGTTTTTTCCCACTCTGTAGGTTGTCTGTTCACTCTGAAGATAGTTCATTTTGCTCTACAGAAGCCTTTTAGTTTGATTAGATCCCATTTGTCAAATTTTTATTTTGTTGCCATGGCTTTTGGCATTTTTTTTTGAGACAGAGTCTTACTCCATCACCAGGCGCCAGGCTGGAGTGCAGTGGCATGACCTTGGCTCACTGCAACCTCCGCCTCCCGGGTTCAAGCAATTCTCCTGCCTCAGCCTCCCGAGTAGCTGGGACTACAGGTATGCGCCACCACGCCTAGCTAATTTTTTGTATTTTTAGTAGAGATGGGGTTTCACCATATTGGCCAGGATGGTCTCAATCTCTTGACCTCGTGATCTGCCCGCCTCGGCCTCCCAAAGTGCTGGGATTACAGGGCATTTTTGTCATGAAATCTTTGCCCGAGCTTATGTCTTGAATAATATTGCCTTGATTTTCTTATAGGGTTTTTATAGTTTTGGATTTTACATTTAAGTATTTAATCCATCTTGAGTTAATTTTTGTATAAGGTGTAAGGATGGGGCCCAGTTTCAGTTTTTGCATATGGCGAGCCAGTTCTCCCAGCACTATTAATTAAATAGGGAATCCTGTCTCCATTGCTTATTTTTGTCAGGTTTGTCGAAGAACAGATGGTTATTGTTGTGTGATCTTACTTCTGAATTCTCTATTCTGTTCCATTGGTCCATGTATCTGTTTTTCTGCCAGTACCATGCTGTCTTGGTTTCTGTAACCCCATAGTATAGTTTGAAGTTAGGTAGCATGATGCCTCCAGCTTTCTCCTTTTTGCTTAGGATGGTCTTTGCTATTCTGGCTTTTTTTTTTTTTTTGGATCTATATGAATTTTAAAATAGTTTCTTCTACTTCTGTGAAGAATGTCAATGGTAGTTTAATGGGAATAGCATTGAATCTCTAAATTACTTTGTGCAATATGGCCATTTTCACAATATTGATTCTTCCTATCCATGAGCATGGAATGTTTGTCCATTTGTTTGTGTTCTCCTTGATTTCTTTGAACAGTGGTTTGAAATTTTCTCTGAAGAAGTTCTTCACTTCCCTTGTTAGCTGTATTCATAAGTATTTTGTTCTTTTTGTGGCAATTGTGAATGGGAGTTCATTCATAATTTGGCTCTCTGCTTGCCTGTTTTTAGTGTATAGGGATGCTAGCAATTTTTGCACATAGATTTTATATCCTGGGAGTTTGCTGAAGTTGCTTATCATCTTCAGAAGCTTTTGGACTGAGACGATGGGATTTTCTAGATATAAGGTCATGTCATCTGTAAACAAAGATAATTTCACGTCCTCTTTCACTGTTTGAATACCCTTTATTTCTTTGTCTTGCCTGATTGCTCTGACCAGAACGTCTGATACTATATTGGATAGGACTGGTGAGGGAGGGCATCCTTGTCTTGTCCAAGTTTCAAGAGGAATGCTTCCAGCTTTTTCCCATTCAGTATGATATCGGCTGTGAGTCTGTCATATATGGCTCTTAGGGTTTTGAGATGTGTTCATTCAGTACCTGGTTTATTGAGAGCTTTTAATATAAGGGGATGTTGAATTTTATCAAAGGCCTTTTCTGCATCCATTGAGATAATCATGTGCTTTTTGCCTTTAGTTCTATTTATGTGATGAATTACATTTATTGATTTACCTATTCTGAACTGACCTTGCGTCCTGGCGATGAAGCCAACTTGATCATAGTGGATAAGCTTTTAGATGTGCTGCTGGATTCAGTTTGCTAGTATTTTATTAAGGATTTTTGAATTGATGTTCATCAGGAACACCAGCCTGAAGTGTTTGTTGTTGTTGCTGTATCTCTGCCAGATTTTGGTATCAGGGTGATGCTCGCCTCCTAAAATGTAGTAGGAGTCCCTCCTTTTCAAATTTTGGTATAGTTGCAGTAGAAATAGTACCAAATAGTAAATTTTAGGTAGGCAGGAACATATTCTTGGGTTATCCTTTGATCACAGTACCTTTTAGTTAACCTTCAATTTCATGTTTTATCTACCACCAATATTTCAAAGCATCTCCTACCCCTGCCTGGCTCCAAGGTGAACATATTTGATTCTCCAGTAAGGTTGGAGGTGGGAAAATTTACCTTTTCAATCGATCTTTACTTTCACTATCTACATATATTATCTGATAAAGTATTAATCAGTATTTCTTAATAAGTAACTTTAAACAACTAAAAAATAAAAATGGTATTTGTTTTTTTGGTCCCCTAACAGGGCTGAGAGAAAATTATATGTACTATATTAGAGAGATAACCATATGTTTCTTGCTTTGGTTGATGAAAGCCACTCATTCCCCAAGCACTCTGATTAATCATGACTGTACCATGTTTGACTTTGGATAACACCTTATATTTTGCCTTCCCTTGTTTCACTAAGACTACATTATAGTTGGCTTGCCTTTTCTGTGAGCATCGTGTGTGTTGAGTGATGATGAATCTTTGACCTTTGGCTAAAACTTAATGATATAAATGCATGACTGTGTATGCATATGAAGACTGTGACTTTGCAATGGCTGTATTTGTCTTTAATGGAGTATGTTCACTGATGTTTTTCAGCAAATGAGGAGTGGCAAAGTAAATCAGGTTGCAACAGGGCATCAAAGCAGAAGGAAACGTTCCAGAAAATCCAGGAGACACTCTTCACGCAAGAGAAGGCAGAGTATGTCCCTGTGGTTACACCAACAGGAAGCTGAGCGGGAATCCAATCTTTGGGCTTCAACCATGTCAAAGGACATTTGTAGGCATGTCCTTGAGGGGTGAACAGATATGAGCACATTTGCAAGTGTAAGGCCAAGGTTCTAATTAGGTGCAACAATTTGGAGTTGCTGCAGGCATGAGAATAAAGCAGCTTCCTGAGGCAGAAGGAGGTGGTGGGCACAACAAGAGGACAGGTCTGCTCACTTTCTGCCTGTCCTCACATTCCTCTCTAACCTAGTGCAGTCTGGCTTCTTCTTAGTCTACTCCAATGAAACTACTGCCATCAAGGTTACCTGTGTTTGCTGCACTTTGACATCAGTGTCTCAGCAGCATGTGACACAGTTGTTTACGCCCTCCTGCACGGAAACTTTCTTGGGTCCCCAGACACCCAGATTTCTTACTCTGTTACTAAGGGCTCATTTTTCTTCTCCTTTTTGTTTTTCTCCTCTTCCTTCCCACCTCTAAATATTTCAGGGCACCAAAGCTTGATCCTAGCCTCTCTTCTCATCAGTATACTATCTCCTTAGGTGATGCCGTGCTGTCTTAGAATTTTAAATGATTCACACTACGAGAACTGTCACCATTATACTTCTAGACTACAACTTGCTCCTGAAATCCAGACTCATATATAACTACACGTGTGGTATCTCCATAGGGTGTCTAATAGGCATTTAAATTTCAACCAGCTCTACATGTTCAAATTTCTGACCTCCCTCTTTCCAAAAATACTTTACTTGCAGCCTTCACTATTTCAGTTAAAGACACTGTCCATTAGGTGAAACATCCACAAAGGTGTAACAAGCAGCTATTCACAGGTATAAGGGATTCAGAAGTCCTGGTTTTAGAGTTTGCAGCTGTCCACAGTACAAATAATTCCACCATGGCCTAGTTCAAGCTGTCAACATAAGGTCACTGAACCAGAATCAGGAAGAGTTGGCAGCACTCAGCTCCCGTAGTCGGTTGCCTAACACCTCCTGAACACCCCTGGTATTATTTTACTTAGTAGTTCACCTCAAAATACTAAAAGTCACTTATCATTTCTCTTATGATTCTTTTCTTATTCTCTCATTTCCAATCTCTTATCAGTCCAGCAGCTGATGCCCAGTGTAAACTCTGCATCCCATCATTTCCCTCTATCCCTCCGGTGTATCCTGCTGTGATCACTGACCAAGGTAGTACAGTACTTTCTTAGCTCTGTGTTTCTAATCTTCCCTTGTCTGTCGCATACTCTCTAACCCTGTGGCTAGATAATTGTGTCAGCATCCCATTTCCCTCCTAAAAACCCATCCTCAACTCTCCTGAGCACTCAGAACAGACCCTGAACTGGTTTTGGTCTGCAAGCCGAGCCTCTGCACAGCCTGGCCTCTATCACCGTCTCCTAACACGGGTCCCATCCATTTTCTCCTGGCTCTCACTGCCCCCGTAGTGCCCGGTCCATTCCCACTCCAACCCCTACCCTTGGCCTCACCGCAGTCTGGAACTCTCCCTCTGCCTCCGCACAGGAGGCTCTGCTTCTTCCTCCAAGCCCTGTCCACTGGCACCTCTTCAGAAGGCCCTGCCCAAGGAGCCGGAGCCCCTGAGGCTCCCTCTGCTGCTGTCTCCCTCAAGCCTGTAGACTACTTCCCCAACACCAGTCCAATGCTGCGTGTTTCATTTGCTCATTGTGTATGTCCTGTCTGACTGCCTCATGGGGATACGAGTTCCACAAGGGCAGGGACCGTTGCTCTCTGTCTTCTTTACTGCTGATCCCCAGCTCCTGGTATGCTACCTGCCACAGACGATGAATAAATGAAAGAGGTGATAGACCTGAAGTGAAAAGAATGTCACTTTTTCTAGACAAAAGGGGAGAATCTGTAGAATCACGTAAAAGCCAGGGATGTGTGATGATGGAGTGGTGATAAGAGCGTTCAACTCCAATAGCCACCTCTATTTTCTCCGAATATTTGAGGTAGAAAAGAGGCAGGTTAGTCTGGCTTTCCTGCTGCGCACAGCATGGCATTTATAGGCGAACTATAAAAATGATATCAAATGAGAATTGTAAAGGGCAGCAAGATGATACAAAATGATGAGTGCAAGAAATCTGTGAATGTTTCTTCTACTGTGGTACTTAGTTAATGCATACAATCATTATGCCAAGAGATACAATGGTAGTTTTATTGTGTAATCTGACCTGATACCTATTCTCAAGATCAGAGATTTCCACGTGGTAAATCCTTCCATATGGAAATAAATAATTCCATAGAAACTGATTCATACATAGCTGTCTCACTGGGGGAGGATGGGACAAAACACACCTATCTTGCAACTGAACCTCTTCATTTGGTTTCCAGATGCTAGCGTCACTCACAATGTCTGTGAAGAAAAGGTTGAAACTGGCCAACCAACACCCAATAATGTCTTTCCAACTGTTCCACCAGCACTTATTGATATGATAGCAGCTGCTATTTCATCCCTGAGTACCAGCAATCAGTGTAAGTTTGTTCACTTGTTGTACTGTCCTATTTGGTTTCGTTATACATGCATAGTGTCATGAGGGAAGATGGTAATTTTGTTGTATTATCTTTTCTGGCCTCAATTTCAGGGTTCTGAGATTGCTAACTGTTATATCCTTCTTTGTGAAATAATTTTCTAGATACTGAGCATCAGAGGGGTATGCCTGTACGGTTGACATAATGCACGTAACTCACAGCTCAACCACTTCATTTGGTTTCCAGATGCTGCAGTCACTCAAAACGTCCGTGAAGAGAAGATAAATAACGGCCAACCAGCACCTGATAACATCTTGTCAACTCCTCTACTAGGCCTTGGTAATATGGCAGCAGCTGGAATTTCATCCACGAGGACCAGAGATCTGTGTATGTCTGCTTATTAGTTGTACTGTCCTACTTGGTTTCCATAAGCTGGCATAGTTTCATGAATGGTAGAAGGTAATTTTGTTGTATATACTTTCCTAGCCTCAATTTAAAGGGTATCAGGTGGCCACTTAGCATATTCAACCCTGCTTTCTTTGATAATTTCCTAGAAACTGAGCATCATTAGAGTGATATACCTGTGGGGTTGACATAATGCACTTGCCTCACAGCTCAACCTCTACATTTGATTTTCAGATGCTACCGCCACTCAAAATGTCCGCAAAGAGATGATGGAAAATAACCAACCAACACCTAATAACATCTTGTCAGCTGTTCCCTCAGGACTTACTTCTTTGACAACAGCTGGTCTCCCAGCCATGAGTACCAGGGATCAGTGTATGTTTGCTTGTTCATTTGTACTATCCTACTTGGTTTTCATAGGCATGCCTAGTGTCCTGAATGAGAGAAAGGGATTTTGTTGTATTATCTTTCGTGAGCTGCATATGAGTGTTCTGAGATTGCCATCTGGCATATCCTCTCTGGCTCTATGAAATAGTTTTCTAGAAACTGAGCAAAAGAAGGATATACCTGTTTAATTGACATAATGCACATAACTGAAAACTGAACCTCTACATTTCGTTTCCAAATGCTACCATCATTCACAATGTCTATGAAGAGAAGATTAAAAATGCCCAAGCAGCACCCAATAATGTCTTCTCAACTATTCCCCCAGCACATATTAATATGGCAGCAGCTAGTGTTTCATCCATGAGTACCAGGGATCAGTGTAAGTTTGCTCACTTGGTGTACTGTCCTACTTGGTTTCTACATGCATGCATAGTCTCATCAGGGAAGAATGTAGTGTTGTTGTACTGTATTTCCTGGCCTCAATTTTAGGGTTCTCAGATTGCTAACTGGTATATCCTTCTTCTTTATGAGATAATTTCCTTGATACTGAACATCAGAGGGGTATGCCTGTGCGATTGACATAATGCACGTAACACACAGCTCAACCACTTAGTTTGGATTTCAGATGCTACCATCACTCAAAATGTCTGTGAAGAAAGGACGGAAAATAACCAACCAACACCTAATAACATCTTGCCGACTGTTTTACCAAGTCTTACTTATTTGACAACAGCTGGTCTTCCAGCCATGAGTACCAGGGATCAGTGTATGTTTGCTTATTCATTTGTACTATCCTACTTCGTTTTTTTTTTTTTAATTGCATTTTACGTTTTGGGGTACATGTGAAGAACATGCAGTATTGTTGCATAGGTACACACGTGGCAGTGTGATTTGTTGCCTTCCTCCCTTTCACCTATATCTGGCATTTCTCCCCATGCTATCTCTCCCCAAATCCCCATCCCCCACTGTCCCTCCCCTATTTCCCCCAAAAGACCCCATTGTGTGGTGCTTCCCTCCCTGTGTCCATGTGTTCTCATTGTTCAACACCCACCTATGAGTGAGAACATGCAGTGTTTGATTTTGTGTTCTTCTGTCAGTTTGCTGAGAATGATGGTTTCCAGGTTCATCCATGTCCCTACAAAGGACACGAACTCATCGTTTTGATGACTGCATAATATTCCATGGTGTATATGTGCCACATTTTCCCTGTCCAGTCTATCATTGATGGGCATTTGGGTTGGTTCCAGGTCTTTGCTATTGTAAACTGTGCTGCAATGAACATTCATGTGCATGTGTCCTTATAGTAGAACGATTTATAATCCTTTGGATATATACCCAGTAATCGGATTGCTGGGTCAAATGGAATTTCTATTTCTAGGTCCTTGAGGAATCGCCACACTGTCTTCCACAATGGTTGAACTAGTTTACACTCCCACCAACTGTGTAAAAGTGTTCCTATTTCTCCACATCCTCTCCAGCATCTGTTGTCTCTAGATTTTTTAATGATCACCATTCTAACTGGTGTGAGATGATATCTCAATGTAGTTTTGATTTGCATTTCTCTAATGACCAGTGATGATGAGCATTTTTTCATATGTTTATTGGCCTCATGTATGTCTTCTTTTGAAAAGTGTCTGTTCATATCCTTTGCCCACTTTAGAATGGGCTTGTTTGTTTTTTCTTGTAGATCTGTTTTAGTTCTTTGTAAATTCTGGATATCAGCCCTTTGTCAGATGGGTAGACTGCAAAAATTTTTTCCCATTCTATTGGTTGTCTATTCACTCTAATGACTGTTTCTTTTGCTGTGCAAAAGCTGTGGAGTTTGATTAGGTCCCATTTGTCTATTTTGGCTTTTGTTGCCAATGCTTTTGGCATTTTAGTCATGAAGTCCTTGCCTACACCTATGTCCTGAATGGTTTTGCCTAGATTTTCTTCTAGGGTTTGTATGGTGTTAGGGCTTATGTTTAAGTCTTTAATCCATCTGGAGTTAATTTTAGTATAAGGTGTCAGGAAGGGGTCCAGTTTCTGCTTTCTGCACATGGCTAGCCAGTTTTCCCAACACTATTTAGTAAACAGGGAATCCTTTCCCCATTGCTTGTTTTTGTCAGGTTTGTCAAAGATTGGATGGTTGTAGATATGTTGTGTTGCCTCCGAGGCCTCTGTTCTGTTCCATTCGTCTATCTCTCTGTTTTGGTACCGGTACCATGCTATTTTGATTACTGTAGCCTTGTAGTACAGTTTGAAGTCTGGTAGTGTGATGCCTCCTGCTTTGTTTTTTTTTTTTTTTTTTTCCTTAGAATGGACTTGGCTATGCGGGCTCTCTTTTGGTTCCATATGAAGTTTAAGGTGGTTTTTTCCAGTTCTGTGAAGAAGGTCATTGGTAGCTTGATGGGGATAGCATTGAATCTGTAAATTACTTTGGGCAGTATGGACATTTTCATGATATTGATTCTTCCTAACCGTGAACATGGAATGTTTCTCCATCTGTTTGTGTCCTCTCTTATTTCGTTGAGCGGTGGTTTGTAGTTCTCCTTGAAGAGGTCCTTTACATTCCTTGTTAGTTGTATTCCTAGATATTTTATTCTCTTTGTAGCAATTGTGAATGGCAGTTTGTTTTTGATTTGGCTCTCTTTAAGTCTGTTATTGGTGTATAGGAATGCTTGTGATTTTTGCACATTGATTTTGTATCCTGAGACTGCTGAAGTTGCTTATCAGTTTCAGGAGATTTGGGGCTGAGACGATGGGGTCTTCTAGATATACAATCATGTCATCTGCAAATAGAGACAATTTGACTTCCTCCTTTCCTATTTGAATACCCTTTATTTCTTTTTCTTGCCTGATTGCTCTGGCTAGAACTTCCAGTACTATATTGAATAGGAGTGGTGAGAGAGGGCATCCTTGTCTAATGCCAGATTTCAAAGGAAATGCTTCCAGTTTTTGCCCATTCAGTATGATACTGACTGTTGGTTTGTCGTAAATAGCTTTTATTATTTTGAGATACGTTCCGTCAATACCTAGTTTATTGAGGGTTTTTAGCATAAACAGCTGTTGAATTTTGTCAAAGGCCTTCTCTGCATCAATTGAGATAATCATGTGGTTTTTGTCTTTGGTTCTGTTTATGTGGTGAATTACGTTTATAGACTTGCGTATGTTGAACCAGCCTTGCATCCCCAGGATGAATCCTACTTGATCATGGTGGATAAGCTTTTTGATGTGCTGTTGCAATCGACTTGCCAGTATTTTATTGAAGATTTTTGCATCTATGTTCATCATAGATATTGGCCTGAAGTTTTCTTTTCTTGTTGAGTCTCTGCCGGGTTTTGGTATCAGGATGATGTTGGTCTCATAAAATGATTTGGGAAGGATTCCCTCTTTTTGGATTATTTGTAATAGTTTCAGAAGGAATGGTACCAGCTCCTCTTTGTATGTCAGGTAGAATTCAGCTGTGAACCCATCTGGACCTGGGCTTTTTTTGGGTGGTAGGCTCTTAATCGCTGCCTAAACTTCTGACCTTGTTATTGGTCTATTCAGGGTTTTGACTTCTTCCTGGTTTAGACTTGGGAGGAGGCAAGTGTCCAGGAATTTATCCATTTCTTCCAGGTTTACCAGTTTATGTGCATAGAGTTGTTTGTAATAATCTCTGATGATGGTTTGAATTTCTGTGGAATCTGTGGTAATATCCCCTTTATCATTTTTTATTGCATCTATTTGGTTATGCTCTCTTTTCTTTTTTATTAATCTGGCTAGTGGTCTGTCTATTTTGTTGATCTTTTCAAAAAATAAGCTCTTGGATTTATTGATTTTTTGAAGGATTTTTTGTGTCTCTATCTCCTTCAGTTCTGCTCTGATCTTAGTTATTTCTTGTCTTCTGCTAGGTTTTGAGTTTTTTTGATCTTGCTCCTCTAGCTTTTTCAATTTTGATGATAGGGTGTCAATTTTAGATCTCTCCTTGCTTCTCATGTGGGCACTTACTGCTATATATTTTCCTCTAGAGACTGCTTTAAATGTGTCCCAGAGATTCTGGTATGTGGTGTCTTCGTTCTCGTTGGTTTCGAAGAACATCTTTATTTCTGTCTTCATTTCATTGTTTATCCAGTCCACATTCAAGAGCCAGTTGTTCAGTTTCCATGAAGCTGTGTGGTTCTGAATTAGTTTCTGAATTCTGAGTTCTGAGAGACTGTTTGTTATGATTTCTGTTCTTTTGCATTTGCTGAGGAGTGACTTACTTCCAATTATGTGGTCTATTTTAGAGTAGGTGTGATGTGGTGCTAAGAAGAATGAATATTCTGTGGATTTGGGGTGGAGAGTTCTGTAAATGTCTATTAGGTTTGCTTGTTCCAGGTCTGAGTTAAAGTCCTGGATATCCTTGTTAATTTTCTGTCTAGTTGATCCGTCTAATATTGACAATGGGGTGTTAAAGTCTCCCACTATTATTGTGTGGGAGTCTAAGTCTCTTTGTAAGTCATTAAGAACTTGCCTTATGTATCTGGGTGCTCCTGTATTGGGTTCATATATATTTAGGATCGTTAGCTCTTCTTGTTTCATTGATCCTTTTACCATTATATAATGTCCTTTGTCTCTTTTGATCTTTGTTGGTTTAAAGTCTATTTTATCAGAGACGAGAATTGCAACTCCTGCTTTTTTTTGCTCTCCATTTGCTTGGTAAATCTTCCTCCATCCCTTTATTTTGAGGCTTTGTGTATCCTTGCTTGTGAGATGGGTTTCCTGGATTCAGCACACCGATGGGTTTTGGCTTTTTAACCAATTTGCCAGTCTGTGTCTTTTGATTGGGGCATTTTGTCCATTGACATTTAGGGTTAATATTGTTATGTGTGAATTTGATCCTGCCATTTTGATGCTAGCTAGCTGCTTTGCCCGTTAGTCGATGCAGATTCTTCATTGTGTTGATGCTCTTTACCATTTGGTATGTTTTTGGAGTGGCTGGTACTGGTTGTTCCTTTCTATGTGTAGTGCCTCTTTCAGGAGCTCTTGTAAAGCAGGCCTGGTAGTGATGAAATCTCTGAGCATTTCCTGGTTCACAAAGGATTTTATTTTTCCTTCATTTATGAAGCTCAGTTTGGCTGGTTATGAAATTCTGGGTTGAAAGTTCTTTTCTTTAAGGATGTTGAATATTGGCCCCCACTCTCTTCTGGCTTGTAGGGTTTCTGCTGAGAGATCTACTGTGAGTCTGATGGGCTTCCCTTTGTGGGTAACCTGACCTTTATCTCTGGCTACCCTTAGCATTTTCTCCTTCATTTCAACCCTGGTGAATCTGATGATGATGTGCCTTGGGGTTGCTCTTCTTGAGGAATATCTTTGTGGTGTTCTCTGTATTTCCTGGACTTGAATATTGGCCTGCCTTGCTAGGTTGGGTAAGTTTTCCTGGGTGATGTCCTGAAGAGTATTTTCCAGCTTGGATTCATTCTCTTCGTCACATTCAGGTACACCTATCAAACGTAGATTAGGTCTTTTCACATAGTCCCATATTTCTTGGAGACTTTGTTCATTCCCCTTTACCCTTTTTTCTCTAATCTTGCCTTCTCGTTTTATTTCATTGATTTGATCTTCGACCTCTGATATCCTTTCTTCTGCTTGGCCAATTCGGCTGTTAAAACTTGTGCATGCTCTGCAAAGTTCTCATGTTGTGTTTTTCAGCTCCATCAATTCACTTATATTCCTCTCTAAGTTGTCCATTCTTGTTAGCATTTCTTCAAATCTTTTTTCAAGGTTCTTAGTTTCTTTGCATTGGGTTAGAACATGTTCTGTTAGCTCACAGAAGTTTCTTATTACCCACCTTCTGAAGCCTGATTCAGTCATTTCATCACACTCAGTCTCCATCCAGCCTTGTTCCCTTGCTGGTGAGGAGTTGTGATCCCTTGTTGGAGGAGAGGTGTTCTGGTTTCGGGTGTTTTCATCCTTTTTGCGCTGGTTTCTTTCCATTTTTGTGTATTTATCCTCCTGTCATCTCTGTAGTTGCTGACTTTCAGATTGGGCCTCTGAGTGGACGTCTAGTTTGTTGATGATGAAGTTATTTCTGTTTCTTCGTTTTCCTTCTAACGGTCTGGCCCCTCTGCTGTAGGACTGCAGAGGTCAACTCCAGGCCCTGCTTGCCTGGGGATCACCTGCAGCAGCCTCTGCATTTTCACTGGGAGCTGCAATCCTGAGCTGCTCCTAATCGACCATCTTCAGGACCTCTGTCCCTACTTGGTTTTCATAGGCATGCCTAGTGTCCTGAATGGGAGAAGGTTATTTTGTTGTATTATCTTTTGTGAGCTGCATTTGAGTGCTCTCAGATTGCCATCTGGTATATGTTCTCTGGCTTTATGAAATAGTTCTCTAGAAACAGAGCATCAGGAGGATATACCTGTGGGGTTAACATAATGCACGTAACTCAGAACTGAACCCCTTCGTTTCATTTCCAGATGCTGTGATCACTCACGATGTCTGTGAGGAAAAGATTAAAAATGCCCAAGCAGCACCCGATAAAATCTCCCCAAATATTCCCCCAGCACTTATTAATATGGCCACAGCTGGTGTTTCATCCATGAGTACCAGGGATCAATGTAAGTTTGTTCGCTTGGTGTACTGTCCTACTTGGTTTCCATATGCATGCATAGTCTCATGAGGGAAGAATGTAGTGTTGTCGTACTATCTTTCCTGGCCTCAATTTTAAGGTTCTCAGACTGCTACCTGATATATCCATCTTCTTTACAAGATAATTTCCCAGATACTGAGCATCAGAGGGATATGCCTCTTCAGTTCACAAAATGCACTTACCTCACAGCTCAACCACTTCATTTGGTTTCCAGATGCTGCAGTCACTCACAACGTCCATGAAGCAAAGATAAATAACGGCCAACTAGCACCTGATAACATCTCGTCGACTGCTATACCAGGCCTTGGTAATATGGCAGCAGCTGGACTTTCATCCACGAGGACCAGAGATCTGTGTATGTCTGCTTATTAGTTGTGCTGTCCTACTTGGTTTCCCTATGCAGGCATAGTTTGATGAATGGTAGAAGTTAATTTTGTTGTATATATGTTCCTAGCCTCAATTTGAGGGGCATCAGATGTCCACTCAGCATATTCACCCCTGCTGTCTTTGATAATTTCCTAGAAACTGAACATCAGAGGGATATACCTGTGGGGTTGACATAATGGACATACCTCACAGCTCAACCTCTTCATTTGATTTTCAGATGCTACCGTCACTCAGAATGTCCGCAAAGAGAAGATGGAAAATAAGCAAACAACACCTAATGACATCTTGTCAACTATTCTAGCAGATCTTACTTACTTTCCAACAGCTGGTCTTCCAGCCATGAGTACCAGGGATCAGTGTATGTTTGCTTATTCATTTGTACTATCCACTTGGTTTTCATAGGCATGCCTAGTGTCCTGAATGGGAGAAGGTGATTTTGTTGTATTATCTTTCGTGAGCTGCATTTGAGTGCTCTCAGATTGCCCTCTGGCATATCCTCTCTGGCTTTATGAAAGAGTGTTCTAGAAACTGAGTATCAAGAGGATATACCTGTAGAGTTGACAGAATGCACGTAACTCAAAACTGAACCTCTTCGTTTCTTTTCCAGATGCTACCATCACTCACAATGTCCTTGAGGAGAAGATTAAAAATGCCCAGGCAGCACCCAATAATGTCTTCTCAGCTATTCCACTAGCACGTATTAATATGGATGCAGCTGGTGTTTCATCCATGAGTACCAGGGATCAATGTAAGTTTGTTCGCTTGGTGTACTGTCCTACTTGGTTTCTATATGCATGCATAGTCTCATGAGGGAATAATGTAAAGTATTGTTGTATTGTCTTTCCTGGCCTCAAGTTTAGGGTTCTCCGATTGCTACCCAGTATATCCTTTTTCTTTATGTGATAATTTCCTAGATACTGAACATCAGAGGGGTATGCTTCTGTGGTTAACATAATGCACTTACCTCATAGCAAAACCATTTCTTTTGGTTTCCAGATGCCACAGTCACTCACAGCATCCTTGAAGAGAAGATAAATAATGGCCAACCAGCACTTGATAACATCTTGTCAACTGCTCCACCAGGTCTTGGTAATATTGCAGCAGCTGGAATTCCACCTATGAGGACCAGAGATCTGTGTATGTCTGCTTATTTGTTGTACTGCCCTTCTTGGTTTCCCTAAGCAGGCATAATTTCATGAATGGTATTAGGTAATTTTGTTGTATATACCTTACTAGCCTCAATTTGAGGGTATCAGATGGCCACTTGGCATATCCAACCCTACTTTCTTTGATGATTACCTAGAAACTGAGGATCAGTGGGATATACCTGTGGGGTTGACATAATGCACTTACCTCACAGCTCAACCTCTTCATTTGGTTTTCAGATGCTACCATCACTCAAAATGTCCGCGAAGAGAAGATGGAAAATAACCAACCAACATCTAATAACATCTCGTCAACTGTTCTCCCAGAACTTGCTTATTTAGCCACAGCTAATCTTCCAACCATGAGTACCAGGGATCAGTGTATGTTTGCTTATTCAGTTGTACTATCCTACTTGGCTTTCATAGGCATGCATAGTGTCCTGAATGGGAGTAGGCAATTTTTTTGTATTATATTTTGTGGGCTGCATTTGAGTGTTCTCAGGTCACCATGGGCATATCCTCTCTGGCTTTATGAAATAGTTTTCTAGAAACTGAGCAACAGGAGGATTTACCTGTGGGGTGACATAATGCATGTAACTCAAATCTTAACGTCTTCATTGCGTTTCCAGATACTAGCATCACTCACAGGGTCCGTGAGGTGAAGGATAAAAATGCCCAAGCATCACCCAATAATGTCTTCTCAACTATTCCCCCAGCACATATTAATATGGCAGCAGCTGGCATTTCATCCATGAGTACCAGGGATCAGTGTATGTTTGTTTGCTTGGTGTACAGTCTTACTTCGTTTCCATATGCATGCACAGTGTCTTGAGGGAAGAATGTAGTGTTGTTGTGCTATCTTTCCTGGCCTCAATTTTTGGGTTCTCAGATTACTAACTGGTATATCCTTCTTCTTTATGTGATAATTTCCTCGATACTGAGTTTCAGAGGGGTATGCCTGTGAGATTGACATAATGCACTTACCTCACAGCTCAGCCACTTCACTTGGTTTCCAGATGCTGCAGTCACTCACAGCATCCGTGAAGAGAGGATAAAAAAAGGCCAACCAGCACCTGATAACGTCTTGTCAACTGCTCCACCAGGCCTTGGTAATATGGCAGCAGCAGGCCTTTCATCCACGAGGACCAGAGATCTGTGTATGTCTGCTTATTAGTTGTAGTGCCCTACTTGATTTCCCTAAGGAGGTATGATTTCATGAATGGTAGAAGGTAATTATGTTGTATATACCTTGCTAGCCCCAATTTGAGGGGTATCAGATGACCACTTGGCATATGTCCCCTGACTTTTTTTCATGATTACCTAGAAACTGAGCATCAAAGGGATATACCTGTGGGGTTGACATAATGCACTTACCTCACAGCTCAACCTCTTCGTTTGGTTTTCAGATGCTACCATCACTCAAAATGTCTGTGAAGAGAAGATGGAAAATAACCAACCAACACCTAATAATATCTTTTCAACTGTTGTACCAAGACTTAGTTTTTTGACCACAGCTGGTCTTCCAGGCATGAATACCAGAGGTCAGTGTATGTTTGGTTATTCAATAGTGCTATCCTACTTGATTTTCATAGGCATGCCTAGTGCCCTGAATGGGAGAAAGTGATTTTGTTGTATTATCTTTTGTGAGCACATTTGAGTGTTCTCAGATGGCCATCTAGTATATCCTCTCTGGCTTTTTTAAATAGTTTTCTAGAAACTGAGCATCAGGGGATATACCTGTGGGGTTGACATAATGCACTTAACTCAAAACTTACTATCTTCATTGTGTTTCCAGATTCTATCATCACTCACAACGTCCGTGAGGAGAAGATTAAAAACGCCCAGGCAGCACCCAATAATGTCTTCTCAACTATTCCACCAGCACGTATTAATATGGCTGCAGCTGGTGTTTCATCCATGAGTACCAGGGATCAGTGTAAGTTTGCTCACTTGGTGTACTGTCCTACTTGGTTTCTACATGCATGCATAGTCTCATGAGGGAAGAATGTGGTATTGTTGTACTGTATTTCCTGGCCTCAATTTTAGGGTTCTCAGATTGCTACCTGGTATATCCTTCTTTATGTGATAATTTCCTAGATACTGAGCATCTGAGGGGTATGCCTGTGCGGTTGACATAATGCATGTAACTGACAGCTCTACCACTTCATTTGATTTCCAGATGCTGCAGTCATGCACATCTGTGAAGCGAAGATGAATAACGGCCAACCAGCACCTGATAACATCTTGTCAACTGCTCCACCAGGCCTTGGTAATATGGCAGCAGCTGGAATTTCATCCACAAGGACCAGAGATCTGTGTATGTCTACTTATTAGTTGTACTGTCCTACTTGGTGTCCCTGCGCAGGCATAGTTTCATGAATGGTAGAAGGTAATTTTGTTGCATATACTTTCCTAGCCTCAATTTAAAGGGTATCAGAAGGCCACTTGGCATATTCACCCCTGCTGTCTTTGATAATTTCCTAGAAACTGAGCATCAAAGGGTTATACCTGTGGGGTTGACATAATGCACTTACCTCACAGCTCAACCTCTACATTTGATTTTCAGATGCTACCGCCACTCAAAATGTCCGCAAAGAGATGATGGAAAATAACCAACCAACACCTAATAACATCTTGTCAGCTGTTCCCTCAGGACTTACTTCTTTGACAACAGCTGGTCTCCCAGCCATGAGTGCCAGGGATCAGTGTATGTTTGCTTATTCATTTGTACTATCCTACTTGGTTTTCATAGGCATGCCTAGTGTCCTGAATGGGAGAAGGTAATTTTGTTGTATTATCTTTTGTGAGCTGCATTTGAGTGCTCTCAGATCGCCATCTGGCATATGTTCTCTGGCTTTATGAAATAGTTTTCTAGAAACTGAGCATTAGGAGGATATACCTGTGGGGTTGACATAATGCACTTAAAACTGAACCTCTTCCATTCATTTCCAGATGCTACCATCACTCGCAATGTCCATGAGAAGATTAAAAATGCTGAAGCAGCACCCAATAATGTCTTCTCAACTATTCCCCCAACACTTATTAATATGGCAGCAGCTGTTGTTTCATCCATGAGTACCAGGGATCAGTGTATGTTTTTTCACTTGGTGTATGGTCTTACTTGGTTTCCATATGCATGCATAGCGTCATGAGGGAAGAATGTAGTGTTGTTGTACTATCTTTCCTGGCCTCAATTTTAGGGTTCTCAGATTGCTACCTGGTATATCCTTCTTCTTTTTGAGATAATTTCCTAGATACTGAGCACCAGAGGAGTATACCTGTGCGGTTGACATAATGCATGTAACTCACAGCTCAACCACTTCGTTTGGTTTCCAGATGCTGCACTCATGGACAACGTCCGTGAAAAGAAGATAAATAATGGCCAACCAGCACCTGATAACGTCCTATCAACTGCTCCACCAGGCCTTGGTAATATGGTAGCAGCTGGAATTTCATCTACTAGGACCAGAGGTCTGTGTGTGTCTACTTATTAGTTGTACTGTCCTACCTGGTTTCCCTAAGCAGGCATAGTTTCATGAATGGTAGAAGGTAATTTTGTTGTATATACTTTCCTAGCCTCAATATGAAGGGTATCAGATGGCAACTTGGCATATCCACCCCGATTTCTTTGATAATTTCCTAGAAACTGAGCATCAGAGGGATATACCTGTGAGGTTGACATAATGCACTTACCTCACAGCTCAGCCTCTTCATTTGGTTTTCAGATGCTATACTCAAATCACAATGTCCATGAGGAGAGGATGGAAAATGGCGAATCCACAACCACATAATGTCTAGTCAAATGTTCCTTCAGGGCTTATTAATATGGCAGGAGCTGGTCCTCTTGCCATGAGTACCAGATATCTGTGTATCTTCTCTTATTAGTTGGATTTTCCTGCTTGGCTTCCGTATACGCTCATAGTGTCATAAAGGGGAGAATGGTTTTATTGTATTGTCTTTCTTAATCTCAGTTTGCGGGGTCTCAGAACACTGCCATCATGTCCTCCTGCTCCATGCAATAATTTATTAGAAGCTCTGCATCATAGGAGTATACCTGTGGGTTTAAATAAGGCATTTATTTCACAGCTTAACCTCGTCATTTTGTTTCCAGATGCTACCACGACTCACAACATCTGTGACGAGAGGATGGAAAATGCCCAGCTGCAATTTAGTAACATCTTGTTAACTTTTCCACCAGGGCATATTAACAAGGCAGCAGCTGGTATTCCAGCCATGAGTGCCAAGGATCTGTGTATGTTTGTTTATAAGTTGGATTGTCTCACTTGTTTTTCATATGTATGCATAGTGTCATCAAGGGAAGGTTGTTCAGTTGTACCTTCTTTTGTGAGCTCAATTTGAGTGTTCGCAGATCACCACCCGGCATATCTTCTCCTGCTGCATGAAATAATTTCCTAGAAACTGAGTGTCAGAGGGATATACCTGTAGGGTTACCATAATACACTTGCCTTACAGCTCAGCCTCTTCATTTGGTTTCCAGATGCTGCAGTCACTTACAACGTCCGTAGAGAGAAGATAAATAACTGCCAACGAGCATCTGATAACTTTCTTATCATCCATTGCACCAGGGCTTATTAATGTGTCAGGAACTGGTATTTCACCCATGCGTACCAGGGCTCAGTGTATGTTTGTTTCCTGGTTGTTTCTACTTGATTTCCTACTTGGTTTCCATATGCATGCAGGGTCATAAGTCGAAGAAGGTAGTTCTATTGTATTATCTTTTGTGAGCTGATTTTGGGAGGTCTCAGATCGCCACCTGGCATATCCTTCTGCTTAATGAGATGTCCTAAAAACTGAGCATCAGAGGGATATATCCACAGGGTTGATGTAACGCACTTACTTCAGAGCTTGACGTCTTCTTTCGGTTTCCAAATGCTACTGTCACTCATAATGTCCGTGAAGAGAAGATGGAAAATGGCTGATGAGCACCTAATAACTTCTTGTCAGCTGTTCCACCAGGGTTTATTAACATGGCAAAAGCTGGTATTCCAACCATGAGTACCAATGATCTGTGTATATTAACTTATAAGTTGGATTGTCCTCCTTGGTTTCCACATGCATGCATGGTGTCATGAAAGGGAGGCAGTTTTGTTGTATTGTCTTTTGTGACCTGAATTTAGGGTTTTCAGATCACCACCTGTCATGTCCTCCTGCTTTGTGCAGTGATTTCCTAGAAACTGAGCATCAGGGGAATATACCTGCGGGGTTGAAATAGTGTACTTTCCTCACAACTCAACCTCTTCATTTGGTTTCCACATGCTACCATCACTCACAATGTAGGTGAAAAGACTATAAAAACAGCCAAACAGCACCTGATAACTTCCTGCCCACTGTTACACCGGGCTTGATAATTTGGCAGGAACTGGTATTCCAGCCATGACTATGAGGCATCTGTTTACTAGTTGTACTGTCCTACTTGGTTTCCATATGAATGCATAGTGTCATAAGGGGAAGAAGGCGGTTTTGTTGTATTATCTTTCATGAGCTCAGTTTTAGGGTTTTCAGATCGTCACCTGGCACATCATCTCCTGCTTTATGGTACAATTTCCTTGAAACTTAGCCTCAGTGGAATATACCTGGGGGTTGACATAATGCCCTTGCCTCACACCTCATCCTCCTCACTTGATTTCCAGATGTTTCCATCACTCACAATGTCCATGAAGAGAAGATAAAAAATGGCCAACTAGCGACTCATAACTTCTTGTCAACTCTTCCATCAGAGCTTATTAATATGGCAGGGACTAGCATTCCAGCCATGAGTATCAGGGATCTGTGTATGTTTCCTTATAAGTTGTACTGTCCTACTTGATTTCCATATGCGCGCATAGTGTCATCAAGGGAAGAAGGTGGTTTTGCGGTATTAGCTTTTCTTGCCTCAATTTCAGGGTTCTCTGGTTGCCACCTGGTATTTCCTCATGCTTTATGGGATAATTTTCTAGAAACTGAGCATCAGCAGGATATACCTGTGGGGTTGTCATTATACACTGACCTCACAGCTTGACCTCTTCTTTTTTTTTCCAGATGCCACCACCTCTCACAATGTCCATAAGAAGAAGATGAATAATGACCAAAAAGCACCTGATAACTCCTTGTCAGCGGTTCCACCAGGGCGTATTAAGCTGTCAGGAGCTGGTACTTCATCCAAGAGTACCAGGGATCTGTGTATGTTGATGCATTGGTTGTACTGTCCTACTTGGTTTCTGTATGCATGTATAGTGTCCTGCAGGGAAGTAGGTGGTTTCGTTGTATTGTCTTCCTTGAGCTCAGTCTGAGGGGTCCAGTATCGCCACCTTGTATATCCTCCTGCTTTATGACATAACTTCCTTGAAACTGAGCATCAGAGGGATATACCTGTGGGAGTGACATCATGCACTTACCTCACAGCTCAGCTTTTACATTTGATTTCCAGGTGCTACTGTCATTCACGGTATCCAGAAGGAGGAGATAGAAAATGGTCAAACCCCATTTGATGGCTTCCTGCCAGATTCTGCTCCACCGGAGCTTATAAATATGAAAGGAAAGTATATGCCAGCCAACCCATTGGATTCTTTCTCTTACAACCTCACTAGTCTCAGCAAAGATAAGCTGCTTTACAAATCTGATAATAACAAATCTGTGGTAGGAACCAAAAACTACAGTGTCTCTGCAAGTGACTCGCCAGCCACAGCAATGTCTTCAGTGGAAACTGTGCCAAATACAGTGCAAATATCTCCTGACATGGCAAAGAAATTTAATGATAATATAAAGCATCAATTAATAAAAGAAGTTCAAAGTTTCAGGCGAGGTAAGCAGTGCAAGAATGTCTATCAATGAAAGCCTGAGAAGTCTCTCATTCTATGATTTAGAACACAGTTATGCTGACTCTTGAGCTCATTGTTTGGCTGAATTGGATCTGTATATAGTTTAGCATGACTTCTCTTTAATTTCACTGAAAATTTCAACTACATCTCCTTATGTGTTTTTTTTGTTAGTGTTCACAATAGGTTCCTTACTAATATACAGATGTGATTTAAGCATTCAAAACACAAACACTATATAACATTGTAGCTCATAAAAAATGTATACTGCGGTAGTGGATGCACTAAGATTGAAGTATATTTCATTTTGATAATTGTAGAAATACTAATTTTTTAATACCTTCAGATTATGAAAGAATTTTCATTTTGCTTGAAGAAGTACAAGGATCTATGGAAGTCAAGAAACAATTTGTTAAATTTACCATCAAGGAAGCAGCAAGGTGGGTGCTAAAAGGAACTGTCTATTGTTTTAAGCACTTATGCCCAATTTGGGACAGAAGCAGGAACAAATCATGTCTTGTTCTTCCTAATCCCTAGCCCTCAATCATAGTTCATGCTATTTCCACAGGCATGTAGGTTGATATTGTCTTATTCTAACACTTTCTTCCAATGCCATGGAGCCTTCCAAATTTATCATAATCTGGGGAGTGGGCATGGGCCCTCAGTTGACTCACTTGGTCTTTTTCTAGTTTTTATCTTTCCATGAGGATGCATTTTCTATCTGCATGTAGATTTTAAAGTCTGTTTTGTATCCACTGCTACCTGTTACATATCACAGATGCTGTGGGTATCCTCTGGTTAATGGAATACCTTTTTAATTTCAGGTTTAAAAATGTTGCCTTAATTCAGCAACTCGAGAAGATGCTAAAAAGAATAGATTACCTCTGCCATCTCAGCAAAGTTAAGCACATGAGAAAAAAATAATTGTGTTAATGCAAAGACCAAGGAGAAACAAGGAGATGTGCTGTAACATGGAGTAGGTCATTGCTGAAGCTCCCTGTAATTTTGAAGTGAAGAAAATTCCCATCCAGAAGCTAAGAAGAAAAAGAGGGAGCTTTTGAAATTTAGTAAATTTCTGTTAATAAAAGCAAGAATTTTGTGATTTGTTTGTTGGTATTCTTCCACCTGAGGAGGGATATGAGTTGGTAATTCACCAATGTATTTAGTATTACTGTCATGGTTTCTACATTGTAGTAGCTGGTATTTATAACTGCCTTCTTTCACTACCTATTTCTCATTCTCTTTGCCCTGAGATAGCATGTCAGCTGATCATGGTGCTTGGCCTGGCAGGATGACTGAAACCTTCATTACTGAACAGTCTGAAGGACCATTAGATATCTGCCTGGATTGGGTTGCTGTAATTTTCTATTAAGTGTAATCAGAAAACAGGGGAGGACTAAGAAGCTCTCTAGACACAGCAGACATACTCCTTTTTAGCCCCTGGTGTAGGGCAATTAATCCCCCTTTGATCATCAGGTTCATCACCCTAAGCCAGTAGATGACCCCCTCCTTTGCCTCTAGATGGAAAGTGATGAAGACACCAAAATGGCCAGCTGGCAATATGAATCTCTTTTTAGTGGAATCACCATTATGTCCCTTGGCAAAAGCATTTCTTCCTTTGGAAATAAGACTTCTAGTTCAGCAGAGCCTAAAGTCAGGAGAATAGGAAACGTTTTTGCTAGTGGGTCATTGGGGTATAGTGAGTAGAGACACTCCCAGTTATACCCCTTGAATCTAGGACCCATGAATCCTGACTATGGGAAAGAAAGCAAACTGTGTTGAATGCAGATATACAGCACACACTGCTTCCTAAAAGTGATTTCTCAGATCTGCAAGACGTTGCCACCTAGCCAGCACTATAACTGAGTTCCACAAGTCCATTCCATAGTTCTGTTGATCGAGTCACCTTAAGATAATGTGGGACAGTTCGGGAGCCTGATTTGGAGTCCAGGGCCAATGTGGGTAAGACAGTACCACTTCTGAAAAAAAAGTTGATGGAGGATAAGGGAATATAAATATTAAGATGAGTGAATTTCTATGAGCATGAGCCCGTCGCTATACTTTATTATCTGTGAAGTGCGTGCCTTGTGTGGAATACCATGGTGGTAAATAAGGCATTTTTCTAACTGCACAAATGCTGATTTTCTCAAATTACTGTGGGTGGAAATGAAGATCCATAGTCAGTATAAGTGTCTATTTGAGTAAGAACACAGCCCTGTCCCTTCCATAGTGGAAGTGGTCCAATGTAACCACCTGCCATCTGGTAGCTGGCTGATCACCCTGGAGACAAGTGCCATATAAGAGGCTCAGTGTTGTTCTCTGTTTCTGGCAGATTGTACACTCAGCAATGACTATGTTACAGAATTTTGTTCCTTAGTTCAGCTGAAACCGAGTTCTTGTCACATGACCGGGAAAGATTAGGTTCGCGGACACACTGAAGGGTGAGGAGTGGAATGTATTGGTTGAAAAGGAAAATTAGGAAGGAAAAAAACTCTCAGCAAAGCCAGAAGGAGCCCTGCTAACAGGACCCCACCTCCCAGATTGGTTCTGTGCCACCACACAGGAACCGAAGAGCCAGGCTCCTCATTGCCACCCCTGCACAAGGTGCAACCTTCCCACGACTCCACCCCCTTCCCCCGGTACCTGTCAGCATTACTGAGAAAGGATCAGTTGGGAAAGGGCAAGCAAACAGTGACAATTCTCCTTCTGGGTCATGGGTTTCATTCAGGACCAGCAGTCTAGTTTTTCAACTTTCAGGCCATTTTAGGCTTGAAAGCGGGGTTTTGCCAGGGACCCTTGGCTGTCTCATACCTCTATCAACTGTAGCCTGGTTGGCCTTGGTGAGTGGAAGTCCATGTTTCTGAAGCATAATCTCTATCCCTGTCACCTTGGCCACTTTGTGAGCTCATGAGGCTATGACACAAGTGTTGGGGAGAGAGACTGATTAATATCTAGATAATAGGTACCTTATCCTTCAGATTATTAAACTTCTGCTCTGCTGAGATTACCCTTCGCTGAGAACTCTCATGAGACCGAAGTATGTTCACATTGTATGTCCATTTGGGCTAGTCTGGCCACATATTTTTCCCCAGGCTTCCTTGTGACAAATTTTCAATCGTGTCCACAAAGTTCCTGATCATACACTCAACAAATGAGACACAGCATATACAAGGATACATACTTATAGGTCTGGCCATCTCTCCGCCACACAGTAGCACTGCTGAAAGTTCTTCCCTCTTGGAAGATTTCCCTTCACCACTGTCCTTTAGGGCTATCCCAGTTGGTCCTGTCGTAATGCTGCTGTCCAAATCTGGCTTCTGTGGCAGGCAGGCATTATGAATGAACTGAATATGTGTGACCTCTGAGAATTCACACGATGAAACCCTAAATCCCAATGGGATGATAATTGGTGGTAGACTGTTTGGGAGGTAATTAGATTTAGATGTAGTCATGATGGTTGGGTCCCTATGATGAGACAAATGCCCTTATGATTAGAGAAAAGAGAATTTGTTCTTCCATGCCTCTTCAACATGTGAGGATATAGCAAAGTGGCTGACTGCAAGCCAGGAAGAGGAACCCCACCAGAATTTGAGCATGCTGGCACCCTGATCTTGGACTTCTAACCTCCAGAGCTCTGAGAAAGAAATGCCTGGTGATGCAGCCACCCAGTCTGTGGTATTCTGTGATAGCAGCTCGAGCTGACTGACACAGATGTAGTCTGATTCCCCAGATTCCCATCTCCTGTATACTCAATCAAGCACTAATCCTAGTACTGCTATGGTGGGATTTTGCCAGAGAATTAAGGTCTCAAGTCAGTTAGCCTTGAGACATGAATGTGGTGTGGGTGGGCCAGACCTGGCAGTGGAATCCTTGAAAAGCAGAGCATTTTCCTCACCCAGGAGCAGAAGAAGAGCTAAGAGAGTCAAAGCACAAGAAGGATATGACACAGCAGGCCCTCTTGGAGGATAAAGCAGTGCTCCTGAGAAGGTATAGGGTGGCTCTAGGCATTTAGAGCAGTCCCTGGATAACAGCCAGCCAAAAAATGGGAACCACATTCCTACCACCTTAAGGAACTAGATCTAAATGAGCAATAAGCTGAATAAGCTCAGAAGTGGATTATTCCACAGTCTCCATGTTAGCAGCCAGCAGGCCCATTTTGAGTTGGCCTTGGGAGACACTCAGCAGAGAGGCCGGTTGAGCCTTCCTGGTGTTGACTTGCAGAACTGTGGATAATACACGTGTGTTGTTTTAGGCCGCTCAGTTTGGAATAATTGGTCCAAATTGAGCAGTAGAAAACTAACACAGGTGCTGCCAGTGCATTGTAAAGAAAGAACAGTAAGTGAGCCAGGGCTGGGGATTTTTTTATTGTTTTTGAGACAACTCTGTTCATAAGGAACACCCCTTGGAGCCACAGTGTGGGTTCAGAGAGCTTTTTCTTGTACTGGTCCAAACTCAGGAGTAGATTTTCCAGTCAGTAGCAGATAAGTCACAGCAGCACACTGCAATGAGGTACGTGTCACCACCACCAGATCCTAAGGAGCCCCAGTATTTTTCCTTTTCCCCTTGAGTGGTAGGAAGGGTGAGGTGTACCAACTTGCTGTTCACCTGATAAGTGCTATGTTGACATGCCTCTGAGCACTTGACCACTAAATATTTCACTACATTAAGAGGCCCCTGATATTTTGTGTGAATTGATCCTTAGGTTATCATGTCAGTACGTTACCAGT